>JANJGN010005293.1:0-20000 GCA_026770705.1 Isurus oxyrinchus
CGACACTCCCTCAGTACTGTCCCTCCCAGAGTGCGGCACTCTCTCAGTACTGACCCTCCGACAGTGCGGCACTCCCTCAGTACTTACCCTCCAACAGTGCGGCACTCTCTCAGTACTGACCCTCCGACAGTGCGGCACTCCCTCAGTACTGACCTTCCGACAGTGCGGCACTCCCTCAGTACTGACCCTCTGACAGTGCGGCTCTACCTCATTACTGACCCTCCGACAGTGCAGCACTCCCTCAGTACTGACCCTCCGACAGTGCGGCACTCCCTCAGCACTGACCCTCTGACAGTGCGACACTCCCTCAGTACTGACCATCCCGACAGTGCGGCAATCCCTCAGTACTGACCATCCGACAGTGCGGCACTCCCTCAGTACTGACGCTCCCACAGCACGGCGTTCCCTCAGTACTGACCCTCCGAGAGTGTGGCACTCCCTCAGTATTTAATCTGTGACAGTGCGGCACTGCCTCAGTATTGACCCTCCGACAGTGCAGCACTCCCTCAGTACTGACCCTCCGACAGTGCGGCCCTCCCTCAGTACTGACCCTCCGACAGTGCGGCGCTCCCTCAGTACTGACCTTCCGACAGTGCGGCACTCCATCGGTACTGACCCTCTGACAGTGCGGCCCTTCCTCAGTACTGTCCCTCCGACAGTGCGGCACTCCCTCAGTACTGACCCTCTGACAGTGCGGCAATCCCTCATTACTGACCCTCCGACAGTGCGGCACTCCATCGGTACTGACACTCCGACAGTGCGGCACTCCCTCAGTACTGACCCTCCGACAGTGCGGCACTCCCTCAGTACTGACCCTCCGACAGCGCGGCACTCCCTCAGTACTGACCCTCTGACAGTGCAGCACTCCCTCAGTACTGACCCTCCGACAGTGCGGCACTCGCTCAGTACTGACCCTCTGACAGTGCGGCACTCCCTCAGTACTGACCATCCGACAGTGCGGCACTCCCTCAGTACTGACCCTCCGACAGTGCGGCACTCCCTCAGTACTGACCATCCGACAGTGCAGCACTCCCTCAGTACTGACCCTCCGACAGTGCGGCACTCCCTCAATACTGACCCTCTGACATTGCGGCACTCCCTCATGACTGACCCTCCGACAGTGCGGCACTCGCTCAGTACTGACCCTCCGACAGTGCGGCGCTCCCTCAGTGCTGACACTCTGACAGTGCGGCACTCCCTCAGTACTGACCCTCTGACACTGCAGCACTCCCTCAGTACTGACACTCCGACAGTGCGGCACTCCCTCAGTATTGAATCTGTGACAGTGCGGCACTCCCTCAGTACTGACCCTCCGACAGTGCAGCACTCCCTCAGTACTGACCCTCCGACAGTGCGGCCCTCCCTCAATACTGACCCTCCAACAGTGCGGCGCTCCCTCAGTACTGACCCTCCGACAGTGCGGCACTCCATCGGTACTGACCCTCTGACAGTGCGGCACTCCCTCAGTACTGACCCTCTGACAGTGCGGCACTCCCTCAGTACTGACCCTCCGACAGTGCGGCACTCCATCGGTACTGACCCTCCGACAGTGCAGCACTCCCTCAGTACTGACCCTCCGACAGTGCGGCACTCCCTCAGTACTGACCCTCCGACAGTGCAGCACTCCCTCAGTACTGACGTTCTGACAGTGCGGTGCTCCCTCAGTACTGACCCTCCGACAGTGCGGCACTCCCTCAGTACTGACCCTCTGACAGTGCGGCACTCCCTCAGTACTGACCCTCTGACAGTGCGGCGCTCCCTCAGTACTGATCCTCTGACCGTGCAGCACTCCCTCAGTACTGACCCTCCGAAAGTGCGGCACTCCCTCAGTACTGGACCCTCCGACAGTGCGGCACTCCATCGGTACTGACCCTCTGACAGTGCGGCACTCCCTCAGTACTGACCCTCCGACAGTGCGGCACTCCCTCAGTACTGACACTCCGACAGTGCGGCACTCCCTCAGTACTGACCCTCCGACAGTGCGGCGCTCCCTCAGTACTGACCCTCCAGCAGTGCGACACTCCCTCAGTACTGACCCTCTGACAGTGCAGCACTCCCTCAGTACTGACCCTCCGACAGTGCGGCACTCCCTCAGTACTGACCCTCTGACAGTGCGGTGCTCCCTCAGTACTGATCCTCTGACCGTGCAGCACTCCCTCAGTACTGACCCTCCGACAGTGCGGCACTCCCTCAGTACTGACCCTCCGACAGTGCGGCACTCCATCGGTACTGACCCTCTGACAGTGCGGCACTCCCTCAGTACTGACCCTCCGACAGTGCGGCGCTCCCTCAGTACTGACCCTCCAACAGTGCGACACTCCCTCAGTACTGACCCTCCGACAGTGCAGCACTCCCTCAGTACTGACCCTCCGACAGTGCGGCACTCCCTCAGTACTGACCCTCTGACAGTGCGGCGCTCCCTCAGTACTGACCCTCCGAGAGTGCGGCACTCCCTCAGTACTGAATTTGTGACAGTGCGGCACTCCCTCAGTACTGATCCTCCGACAGTGCAGCACTCCCTCAGTACTGACCCTCCGACAGTGCGGCACTCGCTCATTACTGACCATCTGACAGTGCAGCACTCCCTCAGTACTAACTCTCCGACAGTGCGGCACTCCCTCAGTACTGACCATCTGACAGTGTGGCTCTCCCTCAGTACTGACTCTCCGACAGTGCTGCACTCCCACAGTACTGACCATCTGACAGTGCGGCACTCCCTCATTACTGAACCTCTGACAGTGCCGCACTCCCTCAGCACTGACCCTCCGACAGTGCGGCACTCCCTCAGTACTGAACCTCTGACAGTGCAGCACTCCTTCAGCACTGACCCTCCGACAGTGCGGCACTCCCTGCGGCACTCCCTCAGTACTGACCCTCTGACAGTGCGGCACTCCCTCAGTACTGACCCTCTGACAGTGCGACACTCCCTCAGTACTGTCCCTCCCAGAGTGCGGCACTCTCTCAGTACTGACCCTTCGACAGTGCGGCACTCCCTCAGTACTTACCCTCCAACAGTGCGGCACTCTCTCAGTACTGACCCTCCGACAGTGCGGCACTCCCTCAGTACTGACCTTCCGACAGTGCGGCACTCCCTCAGTACTGACCCTCTGACAGTGCGGCTCTACCTCATTACTGACCCTCCGACAGTGCAGCACTCCCTCAGTACTGACCCTCCGACAGTGCGGCACTCCCTCAGCACTGACCCTCTGACAGTGCGACACTCCCTCAGTACTGACCATCCGACAGTGCGGCAATCCCTCAGTACTGACCATCCGACAGTGCGGCACTCCCTCAGTACTGACGCTCCCACAGCACGGCGTTCCCTCAGTACTGACCCTCCGAGTGTGTGGCACTCCCTCAGTATTTAATCTGTGACAGTGCGGCACTCCCTCAGTATTGACCCTCCGACAGTGCAGCACTCCCTCAGTACTGACCCTCCGACAGTGCGGCACTCGCTCAGTACTGACCCTCCGACAGTGCGGCACTCGCTCAGTACTGACACTCTGACAGTGCGGCAATCCCTCATTACTGACCCTCTGACACTGCAGCACTCCCTCAGTACTGACCCTCCGACAGTGCGGCGCTCCCTCAGTACTGACCCTCCCACAGCGCGGCGTTCCCTCAGTACTGACCCTCCGAGAGTGCGGCACTCCCTCAGTATTGAATCTGTGACAGTGCGGCACTCCCTCAGTACTGATCCTCCGACAGTGCAGCACTCCCTCAGTACTGACCCTCCGACAGTGCGGCACTCGCTCATTACTGACCATCTGACAGTGCGGCACTCCCTCAGTACTAACTCTCCGACAGTGCGGCACTCCCTCAGTACTGACCATCTGACAGTGTGGCTCTCCCTCAGTACTGACTCTCCGACAGTGCTGCACTCCCTCAGTACTGACCATCTGACAGTGCGGCACTCCCTCATTACTGAACCTCTGACAGTGCCGCACTCCCTCAGCACTGACCCTCCGACAGTGCGGCACTCCCTCAGTACTGAACCTCTGACAGTGCAGCACTCCTTCAGCACTGACCCTCCGACAGCGCGGCACTCCCTCAGTACTGACCCTCTGACAGTGCGGCACTCCCTCAGTACTGACCCTCTGACAGTGCGACACTCCCTCAGTACTGTCCCTCCCAGAGTGCGGCACTCTCTCAGTACTGACCCTCCGACAGTGCGGCACTCCCTCAGTACTTACCCTCCAACAGTGCGGCACTCTCTCAGTACTGACCCTCCGACAGTGCGGCACTCCCTCAGTACTGACCCTCTGACAGTGCGGCTCTACCTCATTACTGACCCTCCGACAGTGCAGCACTCCCTCAGTACTGACCCTCCGACAGTGCGGCACTCCCTCAGCACTGACCCTCTGACAGTGCGACACTCCCTCAGTACTGACCATCCGACAGTGCGGCAATCCCTCAGTACTGACCATCCGACAGTGCGGCACTCCCTCAGTACTGACGCTCCCACAGCACGGCGTTCCCTCAGTACTGACCCTCCGAGAGTGTGGCACTCCCTCAGTATTTAATCTGTGACAGTGCGGCACTCCCTCAGTATTGACCCTCCGACAGTGCAGCACTCCCTCAGTACTGACCCTCCGACAGTGCGGCCCTCCCTCAGTACTGACCCTCCGACAGTGCGGCGCTCCCTCAGTACTGACCTTCCGACAGTGCGGCACTCCATCGGTACTGACCCTCTGACAGTGCGGCCCTTCCTCAGTACTGACCCTCCGACAGTGCGGCACTCCCTCAGTACTGACCCTCTGACAGTGCGGCAATCCCTCATTACTGACCCTCCGACAGTGCGGCACTCCATCGGTACTGACACTCCGACAGTGCGGCACTCCCTCAGTACTGACCCTCCGACAGTGCGGCACTCCCTCAGTACTGACCCTCCGACAGCGCGGCACTCCCTCAGTACTGACCCTCTGACAGTGCAGCACTCCCTCAGTACTGACCCTCCGACAGTGCGGCACTCGCTCAGTACTGACCCTCTGACAGTGCGGCACTCCCTCAGTACTGACCATCCGACAGTGCGGCACTCCCTCAGTACTGACCCTCCGACAGTGTGGCACTCCCTCAGTACTGACCATCCGACAGTGCAGCACTCCCTCAGTACTGACCCTCCGACAGTGCGGCACTCCCTCAATACTGACCCTCTGACATTGCGGCACTCCCTCATGACTGACCCTCCGACAGTGCGGCACTCGCTCAGTACTGACCCTCTGACAGTGCGGCGCTCCCTCAGTGCTGACACTCTGACAGTGCGGCACTCCCTCATTACTGACCCTCTGACACTGCAGCACTCCCTCAGTACTGACCCTCCGACAGTGCTGCACTCCCTCAGTATTGAATCTGTGACAGTGCGGCACTCCCTCAGTACTGACCCTCCGACAGTGCAGCACTCCCTCAGTACTGACCCTCCGACAGTGCGGCCCTCCCTCAATACTGACCCTCCAACAGTGCGGCGCTCCCTCAGTACTGACCCTCCGACAGTGCGGCACTCCATCGGTACTGACCCTCTGACAGTGCGGCACTCCCTCAGTACTGACCCTCTGACAGTGCGGCACTCCCTCAGTACTGACCCTCCGACAGTGCGGCGCTACCTCAGTACTGACCCTCCGACAGTGCAGCACTCCCTCAGTACTGACCCTCCGACAGTGCGGCACTCCCTCAGTACTGACCCTCCGACAGTGCAGCACTCCCTCAGTACTGACCTTCTGACAGTGCGGTGCTCCCTCAGTACTGACCCTCCGACAGTGCGGCACTCCCTCAGTACTGACCCTCTGACAGTGCGGCACTCCCTCAGTACTGACCCTCTGACAGTGCGGCGCTCCCTCAGTACTGATCCTCTGACCGTGCAGCACTCCCTCAGTACTGACCCTCCGAAAGTGCGGCACTCCCTCAGTACTGACCCTCCGACAGTGCGGCACTCCATCGGTACTGACCCTCTGACAGTGCGGCACTCCCTCAGTACTGACCCTCCGACAGTGCGGCACTCCCTCAGTACTGACACTCCGACAGTGTGGCACTCCCTCAGTACTGACCCTCCAGCAGTGCGACACTCCCTCAGTACTGACCCTCTGACAGTGCAGCACTCCCTCAGTACTGACCCTCCGACAGTGCGGCACTCCCTCAGTACTGACCCTCTGACAGTGCGGCGCTCCCTCAGTACTGATCCTCTGACCGTGCAGCACTCCCTCAGTACTGACCCTCCGACAGTGCGGCACTCCCTCAGTACTGACCCTCCGACAGTGCGGCACTCCATCGGTACTGACCCTCTGACAGTGCGGCACTCCCTCAGTACTGACCCTCCGACAGTGCGGCGCTCCCTCAGTACTGACCCTCCAACAGTGCGACACTCCCTCAGTACTGACCCTCCGACAGTGCAGCACTCCCTCAGTACTGACCCTCCGACAGTGCGGCACTCCCTCAGTACTGACCCTCTGACAGTGCGGCGCTCCCTCAGTACTGACCCTCCCACAGCGCGGCGTTCCCTCAGTACTGACCCTCCGAGAGTGCGGCACTCCCTCAGTACTGAATTTGTGACAGTGCGGCACTCCCTCAGTACTGATCCTCCGACAGTGCAGCACTCCCTCAGTACTGACCCTCCGACAGTGCGACACTCGCTCATTACTGACCATCTGACAGTGCAGCACTCCCTCAGTACTAACTCTCCGACAGTGCGGCACTCCCTCAGTACTGACCATCTGACAGTGTGGCTCTCCCTCAGTACTGACTCTCCGACAGTGCTGCACTCCCTCAGTACTGACCATCTGACAGTGCGGCACTCCCTCATTACTGAACCTCTGACAGTGCCGCACTCCCTCAGCACTGACCCTCCGACAGTGCGGCACTCCCTCAGTACTGAACCTCTGACAGTGCAGCACTCCTTCAGCACTGACCCTCCGACAGTGCGGCACTCCCTCAGTACTGACCCTCTGACAGTGCGGCACTCCCTCAGTACTGACCCTCTGACAGTGCGACACTCCCTCAGTACTGTCCCTCCCAGAGTGCGGCACTCTCTCAGTACTGACCCTCCGACAGTGCGGCACTCCCTCAGTACTTACCCTCCAACAGTGCGGCACTCTCTCAGTACTGACCCTCCGACAGTGCGGCACTCCCTCAGTACTGACCTTCCGACAGTGCGGCACTCCCTCAGTACTGACCCTCTGACAGTGCGTCTCTACCTCATTACTGACCCTCCGACAGTGCAGCACTCCCTCAGTACTGACCCTCCGACAGTGCGGCACTCCCTCAGCACTGACCCTCTGACAGTGCGACACTCCCTCAGTACTGACCATCCGACAGTGCGGCAATCCCTCAGTACTGACCATCCGACAGTGCGGCACTCCCTCAGTACTGACGCTCCCACAGCACGGCGTTCCCTCAGTACTGACCCTCCGAGAGTGTGGCACTCCCTCAGTATTTAATCTGTGACAGTGCGGCACTCCCTCAGTATTGACCCTCCGACAGTGCAGCACTCCCTCAGTACTGACCCTCCGACAGTGCGGCCCTCCCTCAGTACTGACCCTCCGACAGTGCGGCGCTCCCTCAGTACTGACCTTCCGACAGTGCGGCACTCCATCGGTACTGACCCTCTGACAGTGCGGCCCTCCCTCAGTACTGACCCTCCGACAGTGCGGCACTCCCTCAGTACTGACCCTCTGACAGTGCGGCAATCCCTCATTACTGACCCTCCGACAGTGCGGCACTCCATCGGTACTGACACTCCGACAGTGCGGCACTCCCTCAGTAATGACCCTCCGACAGTGCGGCACTCCCTCAGTACTGACCCTCCGACAGCGCGGCACTCCCTCAGTACTGACCCTCTGACAGTGCAGCACTCCCTCAGTACTGACCCTCCGACAGTGCAGCACTCCCTCAGTACTGACCCTCCGACAGCGCGGCACTCCCTCAGTACTGACCCTCTGACAGTGCAGCACTCCCTCAGTACTGACCCTCCGACAGTGCGGCACTCGCTCAGTACTGACCCTCTGACAGTGCGGCACTCCCTCAGTACTGACCATCCGACAGTGTGGCGTTCCCTCAGTACTGACCCTCCGACAGTGCGGCACTCCCTCAATACTGACCCTCTGACATTGCGGCACTCCCTCATGACTGACCCTCCGACAGTGCGGCACTCGCTCAGTACTGACCCTCCGACAGTGCGGCGCTCCCTCAGTACTGACACTCTGACAGTGCGGCACTCCCTCAGTACTGACCCTCTGACACTGCAGCACTCCCTCAGTACTGACCCTCCGACAGTGCGGCGCTCCCTTAGTACTGACCCTCCCACAGCACGGCGTTCCCTCAGTACTGACCCTCCGACAGTGCGGCACTCCCTCAGTATTGAATCTGTGACAGTGCGGCACTCCCTCATTACTGACCCTCCGACAGTGCAGCACTCCCTCAGTACTGACCCTCCGACAGTGCGGCCCTCCCTCAATACTGACCCTCCGACAGTGCGGCCCTCCCTCAGTACTGACCCTCCGACAGTGCGGCACTCCATCGGTACTGACCCTCTGACAGTGCGGCACTCCCTCAGTACTGACCCTCTGACAGTGCGGCACTCCCTCAGTACTCACCCTCCGACAGTGCAGCACTCCCTCAGTACTGACCTTCTGACAGTGTGGTGCTCCCTCAGTACTGACCCTCCGACAGTGCGGCGCTCCCTCAATACTGACCCTCTGACAGTGCGGCACTCCCTCAGTACTGACCCTCCGACAGTGCGGCACTCCCTCAGTACTGACCCTCTGACAGTGCGGCGCTCCCTCAGTACTGATCCTCTGACCGTGCAGCACTCCCTCAGTACTGAACCTCTGACAGTGCAGCACTCCTTCAGCACTGACCCTCCGACAGCGCGGCACTCCCTCAGTACTGACCCTCTGAGAGTGCGGCACTCCCTCAGTACTGACCCTCTGACAGTGCGACACTCCCTCAGTACTGTCCCTCCCAGAGTGCGGCACTCTCTCAGTACTGACCCTCCGACAGTGCGGCACTCCCTCAGTACTTACCCTCCAACAGTGCGGCACTCTCTCAGTACTGACCCTCCGACAGTGCGGCACTCCCTCAGTACTGACCTTCCGACAGTGCGGCACTCCCTCAGTACTGACCCTCTGACAGTGCGGCGCTACCTCATTACTGACCCTCCGACAGTGCAGCACTCCCTCAGTACTGACCCTCCGACAGTGCGGCACTCCCTGAGCACTGACCCTCTGACAGTGCGACACTCCCTCAGTACTGACCATCCGACAGTGCGGCAATCCCTCAGTACTGACCATCCGACAGTGCGGCACTCCCTCAGTACTGACGCTCCCACAGCACGGCGTTCCCTCAGTACTGACCCTCCAGGAGTGTGGCACTCCCTCAGTATTTAATCTGTGACAGTGCGGCACTCCCTCAGTATTGACCCTCCGACAGTGCAGCACTCCCTCAGTACTGACCCTCCGACAGTGCGGCCCACCCTCAGTACTGACCCTCCGACAGTGCGGCGCTCCCTCAGTACTGACCTTCCGACAGTGCGGCACTCCATCGGTACTGACCCTCTGACAGTGCGGCCCTCCCTCAGTACTGACCCTCCGACAGTGCGGCACTCCCTCAGTACTGACCCTCTGACAGTGCGGCAATCCCTCATTACTGACCCTCCGACAGTGCGGCACTCCATCGGTACTGACACTCCGACAGTGCGGCACTCCCTCAGTACTGACCCTCCGACAGTGCGGCACTCCCTCAGTACTGACCCTCCGACAGCGCGGCACTCCCTCAGTACTGACCCTCTGACAGTGCAGCACTCCCTCAGTACTGACCCTCCGACAGTGCGGCACTCGCTCAGTACTGACCCTCTGACAGTGCGGCACTCCCTCAGTACTGACCATCCGACAGTGCGGCACTCCCTCAGTACTGACCCTCCGACAGTGTGGCACTCCCTCAGTACTGACCATCCGACAGTGCAGCACTCCCTCAGTACTGACCCTCCGACAGTGCGGCACTCCCTCAATACTGACCCTCTGACATTGCGGCACTCCCTCATGACTGACCCTCTGACACTGCAGCACTCCCTCAGTACTGACCCTCCGACAGTGCGGCGCTCCCTTAGTACTGACCCTCCCACAGCACGGCTTCCCTCAGTACTGACCCTCCGACAGTGCGGCACTCCCTCAGTATTGAATCTGTGACAGTGCGGCACTCCCTCAGTACTGACCCTCCGACAGTGCAGCACTCCCTCTGTACTGACCCTCCGACAGTGCGGCCCTCCCTCAATACTGACCCTCCAACAGTGCGGCGCTCCCTCAGTACTGACCCTCCGACAGTGCGGCACTCCATCGGTACTGACCCTCTGACAGCGCGGCACTCCCTCAGTACTGAGCCTCTGACAGTGCGGCACTCCCTCAGTACTGACCCTCCGACAGTGCGGCGCTACCCTCAGTACTGACCCTCCGACAGTGCGGCACTCCATCGGTACTGACCCTCTGACAGTGCGGCGCTCCCTCAGTACTGACCCTCTGACAGTGCGGCACTCCTTCAGTACTGACCCTCCGACAGTGCAGCACTCCCTCAGTACTGACCTTCTGACAGTGCGGTGCTCCCTCAGTACTGACCCTCCGACAGTGCGGCACTCCCTCAGTACTGACCCTCTGACAGTGCGGCACTCCCTCAGTACTGACCCTCCGACAGTGCGGCACTCCCTCAGTACTGACCCTCTGACAGTGCGGCGCTCCCTCAGTACTGATCCTCTGACCGTGCAGCACTCCCTCAGTACTGACCCTCCGACAGTGCGGCACTCCCTCAGTACTGACCCTCCGACAGTGCGGCACTCCATCGGTACTGACCCTCTGACAGTGCGGCACTCCCTCAGTACTGACCCTCCGACAGTGCGGCACTCCCTCAGTACTGACACTCCGACAGTGCGGCACTCCCTCAGTACTGACCCTCCGACAGTGCGGCGCTCCCTCAGTACTGACCCTCCAACAGTGCGAAACTCCCTCAGTACTGACCCTCTGACAGTGCAGCACTCCCTCAGTACTGACCCTCCGACAGTGCGGCATTCCCTCAGTACTGACCCTCTGACAGTGCGGCGCTCCCTCTGTACTGATCCTCTGACCGTGCAGCACTCCCTCAGTACTGACCCTCCGACAGTGCGGCACTCCCTCAGTACTGACCCTCCGACAGTGCGGCACTCCATCGGTACTGACCCTCTGACAGTGCGGCACTCCCTCAGTACTGACCCTCCGACAGTGCGGCGCTCCCTCAGTACTGACCCTCCAACAGTGCGACACTCCCTCAGTACTGACCCTCCGACAGTGCGGCACTCCCTCAGTACTGACCCTCCGACAGTGCGGCACTCCCTCAGTACTGACCCTCTGACAGTGCGGCGCTCCCTCAGTACTGACCCTCCCACAGCGCGGCGTTCCCTCAGTACTGACCCTCCGAGAGTGCGGCACTCCCTCAGTACTGAATCTGTGACAGTGCGGCACTCCCTCAGTACTGACCCTCCGACAGTGCGGCTCTCGCTCATTACTGACCATCTGACAGTGCGGCACTCCCTCAGTACTAACTCTCCGACAGTGCGGCACTCCCTCAGTACTGACCATCTGACAGTGTGGCTCTCCCTCAGTACTGACTCTCCGACAGTGCTGCACTCCCTCAGTACTGACCATCTGACAGTGCGGCACTCCCTCATTACTGAACCTCTGACAGTGCCGCACTCCCTCAGCACTGACCCTCCGACAGTGCGGCACTCCCTCAGTACTGAACCTCTGACAGTGCAGCACTCCTTCAGCACTGACCCTCCGACAGCGCGGCACTCCCTCAGTACTGACCCTCTGACAGTGCGGCACTCCCTCAGTACTGAACATCTGACAGTGCAGCACTCCTTCAGCACTGACCCTCCGACCGTGCGGCACTCCCTCAGTACTGACCCTCTGACAGTGCGGCACTCCCTCAGTACTGACCCTCTGACAGTGCGACACTCCCTCAGTACTGTCCCTCCCAGAGTGCGGCACTCTCTCAGTACTGACCCTCCGACAGTGCGGCACTCCCTCAGTACTTACCCTCCAACAGTGCGGCACTCTCTCAGTACTGACCCTCCGACAGTGCGGCACTCCCTCAGTACTGACCTTCCGACAGTGCGGCACTCCCTCAGTACTGACCCTCTGACAGTGCGGCTCTACCTCATTACTGACCCTCCGACAGTGCAGCCCTCCCTCAGTACTGACCCTCCGACAGTGCGGCACTCCCTCAGTACTGACCATCCGACAGTGCGGCAATCCCTCAGTACTGACCATCCGACAGTGCGGCACTCCCTCAGTACTGACGCTCCCACAGCACGGCGTTCCCTCAGTACTGACCCTCCGAGAGTGTGGCACTCCCTCAGTATTTAATCTGTGACAGTGCGGCACTCCCTCAGTATTGACCCTCCGACAGTGCAGCACTCCCTCAGTACTGACCCTCCGACAGTGCGGCCCTCCCTCAGTACTGACCCTCCGACAGTGCGGCGCTCCCTCAGTACTGACCTTCCGACAGTGCGGCACTCCATCGGTACTGACCCTCTGACAGTGCGGCCCTCCCTCAGTACTGACCCTCCGACAGTGCGGCACTCCCTCAGTACTGACCCTCTGACAGTGCGGCAATCCCTCATTACTGACCCTCCGACAGTGCGGCACTCCATCGGTACTGACACTCCGACAGTGCGGCACTCCCTCAGTACTGACCCTCCGACAGTGCGGCACTCCCTCAGTACTGACCCTCCGACAGCGCGGCACTCCCTCAGTACTGACCCTCTGACAGTGCAGCACTCCCTCAGTACTGACCCTCCGACAGTGCGGCACTCGCTCAGTACTGACCCTCTGACAGTGCGGCACTCCCTCAGTACTGACCATCCGACAGTGCGGCACTCCCTCAGTACTGACCCTCCGACAGTGTGGCACTCCCTCAGTACTGACCATCCGACAGTGCAGCACTCCCTCAGTACTGACCCTCCGACAGTGCGGCACTCCCTCAATACTGACCCTCTGACATTGCGGCACTCCCTCATGACTGACCCTCCGACAGTGCGGCACTCCCTCAGTACTGACCATCCGACAGTGCGGCACTCCCTCAGTACTGACACTCTGACAGTGCGGCACTCCCTCAGTACTGACCCTCTGACACTGCAGCACTCCCTCAGTACTGACCCTCCGACAGTGCGGCGCTCCCTTAGTACTGACCCTCCCACAGCACGGCGTTCCCTCAGTACTGACCCTCCGACAGTGCGGCACTCCCTCAGTATTGAATCTGTGACAGTGCGGCACTCCCTCAGTACTGACCCTCCGACAGTGCAGCACTCCCTCAGTACTGACCCTCCGACAGTGCGGCCCTCCCTCAATACTGACCCTCCGACAGTGCGGCGCTCCCTCAGTACTGACCCTCCGACAGTGCGGCACTCCATCGGTACTGACCCTCTGACAGTGCGGCACTCCCTCAGTACTGACCCTCTGACAGTGCGGCACTCCCTCAGTACTGACCCTCTGACAGTGCGGCGCTACCTCAGTACTGACCCTCCGACAGTGCGGCACTCCATCGGTACTGACCCTCTGACAGTGCGGCAATCCCTCAGTACTGACCCTCTGACAGTGCGGCACTCCCTCAGTACTCACCCTCCGACAGTGCAGCACTCCCTCAGTACTGACCTTCTGACAGTGCGGTGCTCCCTCAGTACTGACCCTCCGACAGTGCGGCGCTCCCTCAGTACTGACCCTCTGACAGTGCGGCACTCCCTCAGTACTGACCCTCCGACAGTGCGGCACTCCCTCAGTACTGACCCTCTGACAGTGCGGCGCTCCCTCAGTACTGATCCTCTGACCGTGCAGCACTCCCTCAGTACTGACCCTCCGACAGTGCGGCACTCCCTCAGTACTGACCCTCCGACAGTGCGGCACTCCATCGGTACTGACCCTCTGACAGTGCGGCACTCCCTCAGTACTGACCCTCCGACAGTGCGGCACTCCCTCAGTACTGACACTCCGACAGTGCGGCACTCCCTCAGTACTGACCCTCCGACAGTGCGGCGCTCCCTCAGTACTGACCCTCCAACAGTGCGACACTCCCTCAGTACTGACCCTCCGACAGTGCAGCACTCCCTCAGTACTGACCCTCCGACAGTGCGGCACTCCCTCAGTACTGACCCTCTGACAGTGCGGCGCTCCCTCAGTACTGATCCTCTGACCGTGCAGCACTCCCTCAGTACTGACCCTCCGACAGTGCGGCACTCCCTCAGTACTGACCCTCCGACAGTGCGGCACTCCATCGGTACTGACCCTCTGACAGTGCGGCACTCCCTCAGTACTGACCCTCTGACAGTGCGGCGCTCCCTCAGTACTGACCCTCCGACAGTGCGGCACTCCCTCAGTACTGAACCTCTGACAGTGCGGCACTCCCTCAGTACTGACCCTCCGACAGTGCGGCACTCCCTCAGTACTGACACTCCGACAGTGCGGCACTCCCTCAGTACTGACCCTCCGACAGTGCGACACTCCCTCAGTACTGACCCTCCGACAGTGCAGCACTCCCTCAGTACTGACCCTCCGACAGTGCGGCGCTCCCTCAGTACTGACCCTCCGACAGTGCGGCACTCCCTCAGTACTGACCCTCCGACAGTGCGGCGCTCCCTCAGTACTGACCCTCCAACAGTGCAACACTCCCTGAGTACTGACCCTCCGACTGTGCAGCACTCCCTCAGTACTGACCCTCCCACAGCGCGGCGTTCCCTCAGTACTGACCCTCCGAGAGTGCGGCACTCCCTCAGTACTGAATCTGTGACAGTGCGGCACTCCCTCAGTACTGACCCTCCGACAGTGCGGCTCTCGCTCATTACTGACCATCTGACAGTGCGGCACTCCCTCAGTACTAACTCTCCGACAGTGCGGCACTCCCTCAGTACTGACCATCTGACAGTGTGGCTCTCCCTCAGTACTGACTCTCCGACAGTGCTGCACTCCCTCAGTACTGACCATCTGACAGTGCGGCACTCCCTCATTACTGAACCTCTGACAGTGCCGCACTCCCTCAGCACTGACCCTCCGACAGTGCGGCACTCCCTCAGTACTGAACCTCTGACAGTGCAGCACTCCTTCAGCACTGACCCTCCGACAGCGCGGCACTCCCTCAGTACTGACCCTCTGACAGTGCGGCACTCCCTCAGTACTGAACCTCTGACAGTGCAGCACTCCTTCAGCACTGACCCTCCGACCGTGCGGCACTCCCTCAGTACTGACCCTCTGACAGTGCGGCACTCCCTCAGTACTGACCCTCTGACAGTGCGACACTCCCTCAGTACTGTCCCTCCCAGAGTGCGGCACTCTCTCAGTACTGACCCTCCGACAGTGCGGCACTCCCTCAGTACTTACCCTCCAACAGTGCGGCACTCTCTCAGTACTGACCCTCCGACAGTGCGGCACTCCCTCAGTACTGACCTTCCGACAGTGCGGCACTCCCTCAGTACTGACCTCTGACAGTGCGGCTCTACCTCATTACTGACCCTCCGACAGTGCAGCCCTCCCTCAGTACTGACCCTCCGACAGTGCGGCACTCCCTCAGTACTGACCATCCGACAGTGCGGCAATCCCTCAGTACTGACCATCCGACAGTGCGGCACTCCCTCAGTACTGACGCTCCCACAGCACGGCGTTCCCTCAGTACTGACCCTCCGAGAGTGTGGCACTCCCTCAGTATTTAATCTGTGACAGTGCGGCACTCCCTCAGTATTGACCCTCCGACAGTGCAGCACTCCCTCAGTACTGACCCTCCGACAGTGCGGCCCTCCCTCAGTACTGACCCTCCGACAGTGCGGCGCTCCCTCAGTACTGACCTTCCGACAGTGCGGCACTCCATCGGTACTGACCCTCTGACAGTGCGGCCCTCCCTCAGTACTGACCCTCCGACAGTGCGGCACTCCCTCAGTACTGACCCTCTGACAGTGCGGCAATCCCTCATTACTGACCCTCCGACAGTGCGGCACTCCATCGGTACTGACACTCCGACAGTGCGGCACTCCCTCAGTACTGACCCTCCGACAGTGCGGCACTCCCTCAGTACTGACCCTCCGACAGCGCGGCACTCCCTCAGTACTGACCCTCTGACAGTGCAGCACTCCCTCAGTACTGACCCTCCGACAGTGCGGCACTCGCTCAGTACTGACCCTCTGACAGTGCGGCACTCCCTCAGTACTGACCATCCGACAGTGCGGCACTCCCTCAGTACTGACCCTCCGACAGTGTGGCACTCCCTCAGTACTGACCATCCGACAGTGCAGCACTCCTCAGTACTGACCCTCCGACAGTGCGGCACTCCCTCAATACTGACCCTCTGACATTGCGGCACTCCCTCATGACTGACCCTCCGACAGTGCGGCACTCCCTCAGTACTGACCATCCGACAGTGCGGCACTCCCTCAGTACTGACACTCTGACAGTGCGGCACTCCCTCAGTACTGACCCTCTGACACTGCAGCACTCCCTCAGTACTGACCCTCCGACAGTGCGGCGCTCCCTTAGTACTGACCCTCCCACAGCACGGCGTTCCCTCAGTACTGACCCTCCGACAGTGCGGCACTCCCTCAGTATTGAATCTGTGACAGTGCGGCACTCCCTCAGTACTGACCCTCCGACAGTGCAGCACTCCCTCAGTACTGACCCTCCGACAGTGCGGCCCTCCCTCAATACTGACCCTCCGACAGTGCGGCGCTCCCTCAGTACTGACCCTCCGACAGTGCGGCACTCCATCGGTACTGACCCTCTGACAGTGCGGCACTCCCTCAGTACTGACCCTCTGACAGTGCGGCACTCCCTCAGTACTGACCCTCTGACAGTGCGGCGCTACCTCAGTACTGACCCTCCGACAGTGCGGCACTCCATCGGTACTGACCCTCTGACAGTGCGGCAATCCCTCAGTACTGACCCTCTGACAGTGCGGCACTCCCTCAGTACTCACCCTCCGACAGTGCAGCACTCCCTCAGTACTGACCTTCTGACAGTGCGGTGCTCCCTCAGTACTGACCCTCCGACAGTGCGGCGCTCCCTCAGTACTGACCCTCTGACAGTGCGGCACTCCCTCAGTACTGACCCTCCGACAGTGCGGCACTCCCTCAGTACTGACCCTCTGACAGTGCGGCGCTCCCTCAGTACTGATCCTCTGACCGTGCAGCACTCCCTCAGTACTGACCCTCCGACAGTGCGGCACTCCTCAGTACTGACCCTCCGACAGTGCGGCACTCCATCGGTACTGACCCTCTGACAGTGCGGCACTCCCTCAGTACTGACCCTCCGACAGTGCGGCACTCCCTCAGTACTGACACTCCGACAGTGCGGCACTCCCTCAGTACTGACCCTCCGACAGTGCGGCGCTCCCTCAGTACTGACCCTCCAACAGTGCGACACTCCCTCAGTACTGACCCTCCGACAGTGCAGCACTCCCTCAGTACTGACCCTCCGACAGTGCGGCACTCCCTCAGTACTGACCCTCTGACAGTGCGGCGCTCCCTCAGTACTGATCCTCTGACCGTGCAGCACTCCCTCAGTACTGACCCTCCGACAGTGCGGCACTCCCTCAGTACTGACCCTCCGACAGTGCGGCACTCCATCGGTACTGACCCTCTGACAGTGCGGCACTCCCTCAGTACTGACCCTCTGACAGTGCGGCGCTCCCTCAGTACTGACCCTCCGACAGTGCGGCACTCCCTCAGTACTGAACCTCTGACAGTGCGGCACTCCCTCAGTACTGACCCTCCGACAGTGCGGCACTCCCTCAGTACTGACACTCCGACAGTGCGGCACTCCCTCAGTACTGACCCTCCGACAGTGCGACACTCCCTCAGTACTGACCCTCCGACAGTGCAGCACTCCCTCAGTACTGACCCTCCGACAGTGCGGCGCTCCCTCAGTACTGACCCTCCGACAGTGCGGCACTCCCTCAGTACTGACCCTCCGACAGTGCGGCGCTCCCTCAGTACTGACCCTCCAACAGTGCAACACTCCCTGAGTACTGACCCTCCGACTGTGCAGCACTCCCTCAGTACTGACCTCCGACAGTGCGACACTCCCTCATTACTGACCCTCCGACAGTGCGGCACTCCCTCAGTACTGACCCTCCGACAGTGCGGCACTCCCTCAGTACTGACCCTCCGACAGTGCGGCACTCCCTCAGTACTGACCATCTGACAGTGTGGCTCTCCCTCAGTACTGACTCTCCGACAGTGCTGCACTCCCTCAGTACTGACCATCTGACAGTGCGGCACTCCCTCATTACTGAACCTCTGACAGTGCCGCACTCCCTCAGCACTGACCCTCCGACAGTGCGGCACTCCCTCAGTACTGAACCTCTGACAGTGCAGCACTCCTTCAGCACTGACCCTCCGACAGCGCGGCACTCCCTCAGTACTGACCCTCTGACAGTGCGGCACTCCCTCAGTACTGAACCTCTGACAGTGCAGCACTCCTTCAGCACTGACCCTCCGACAGTGCGGCACTCCCTCAGTACTGACCCTCTGACAGTGCGGCACTCCCTCAGTACTGACCCTCTGACAGTGCGACACTCCCTCATTACTGTCCCTCCCAGAGTGCGGCACTCTCTCAGTACTGACCCTCCGACAGTGCGGCACTCCCTCAGTACTTACCCTCCAACAGTGCGGCACTCTCTCAGTACTGACCCTCCGACAGTGCGGCACTCCCTCAGTACTGACCTTCCGACAGTGCGGCACTCCCTCAGTACTGACCCTCTGACAGTGCGGCTCTACCTCATTACTGACCCTCCGACAGTGCAGCACTCCCTCAGTACTGACCCTCCGACAGTGCGGCACTCCCTCAGTACTGACCATCCGACAGTGCGGCAATCCCTCAGTACTGACCATCCGACAGTGCGGCACTCCCTCAGTACTGACGCTCCCACAGCACGGCGTTCCCTCAGTACTGACCCTCCGAGAGTGTGGCACTCCTCAGTATTTAATCTGTGACAGTGCGGCACTCCCTCAGTATTGACCCTCCGACAGTGCAGCACTCCCTCAGTACTGACCCTCCGACAGTGCGGCCCTCCCTCAGTACTGACCCTCCGACAGT
Organism: Isurus oxyrinchus; assembly: GCA_026770705.1. Classification (NCBI taxonomy): domain Eukaryota; kingdom Metazoa; phylum Chordata; class Chondrichthyes; order Lamniformes; family Lamnidae; genus Isurus; species Isurus oxyrinchus. Next base: position 19,083 of record JANJGN010005293.1, read on the forward strand.
GCGGCGCTCCCTCAGTACTGACCTTCCGACAGTGCGGCACTCCATCGGTACTGACCCTCTGACAGTGCGGCCCTCCCTCAGTACTGACCCTCCGACAGTGCGGCACTCCCTCAGTACTGACCCTCTGACAGTGCGGCAATCCCTCATTACTGACCCTCCGACAGTGCGGCACTCCATCGGTACTGACACTCCGACAGTGCGGCACTCCCTCAGTACTGACCCTCCGACAGTGCGGCACTCCCTCAGTACTGACCCTCCGACAGCGCGGCACTCCCTCAGTACTGACCCTCTGACAGTGCAGCACTCCCTCAGTACTGACCCTCCGACAGTGCGGCACTCGCTCAGTACTGACCCTCTGACAGTGCGGCACTCCCTCAGTACTGACCATCCGACAGTGCGGCACTCCCTCAGTACTGACCCTCCGACAGTGTGGCACTCCCTCAGTACTGACCATCCGACAGTGCAGCACTCCCTCAGTACTGACCCTCCGACAGTGCGGCACTCCCTCAATACTGACCCTCTGACATTGCGGCACTCCCTCATGACTGACCCTCCGACAGTGCGGCTCTCGTTCAGTACTGACCCTCCGACAGTGCGGCGCTCCCTCAGTACTGACACTCTGACAGTGCGGCACTCCCTCAGTACTGACCCTCTGACACTGCAGCACTCCCTCAGTACTGACCCTCCGACAGTGCGGCGCTCCCTTAGTACTGACCCTCCACAGCACGGCGTTCCCTCAGTACTGACCCTCCGACAGTGCGGCACTCCCTCAGTATTGAATCTGTGACAGTGCGGCACTCCCTCAGTACTGACCCTCCGACAGTGCAGCACTCCCTCAGTACTGACCCTCCGACAGTGCGGCCCTCCCTCAATACTGACCCTCCGACAGTGCGGCGCTCCCTCAGTACTGACCCTCCG
>JANJGN010005294.1:0-24419 GCA_026770705.1 Isurus oxyrinchus
TGCCTCTGTTTCACTCTGTTTCACTCTGTTTGCCTCTGTTTCACTCTGTTTCACTCTGTTTGCCTCTGTTTCACTCTTTTTGCCTCTGTTTCACTCTGTTTGCCTCTGTTTCACTCTGTTTGCCTCTGTTTCACTCTGTTTGCCTCTGTTTCACTCTGTTTCACTCTGTTTGCCTCTGTTTTCCTCTGTTTGCCTCTGTTCGCCTCTGTTTGCCTCTGCTTCACACTGTTTAACCATGTTTGCCTCTGTTTAACACTGTTTGCCTCTGTTTAACACTGTTTGCCTCTGTTTAACGCTGTTTGCCTCTGTTTAACTCTGTTTGCCTCTGTTTCACTCTGTTTGCCTCTGTTTCACTCTGTTTGCCGCTGTTTCACTGTTACACTCTGTTTCACTCTTTTTGCCTCTGTTTAACTCTGTATTAATCTGTTTGCCTGTGTTTAAGCCTGTTTAACTCTGTTTGCCTCTGTTTCACTCTGTTTGCCTCTGTTTCACTCTGTTTGCTTCTGTTTCACTCTGTTTGCCCCTGCTTAACTCGATTAGCCTCTGTTTAACTCTGTTTGTCTCTGTTTAACTCTGTTTGCCTCTGTTTAACTCTGTTTGCCTCTTTTTAACTCTGTTTACTCTGGTTAATTCTGTTTAACTCTGTTTAAATCTGTTTAACTCTGTTTGCCTCTGCTTCACTCTGTTTGCCTCTGTTTAAGTCTGTTTGCCTCTGTTTAAGTCTGTTTGCCTCTGTCTAAGTCTGTTTGCCTCTGTTTAACTCTGTTTGCCTCTGTTTAACTCTGTTTGCCTCTGTTTAACACTGTTTACGTCTGTTTGCCTTTGTTTAGCTCCATTTCACTCTGTTTAACTCTGATTGCCTCTGTTTAAATCTGTTTCACTCTGTTTCATTCTGTTTCCCACTGTTTGCCTCTGTTTCACACTGTTTGCCTCTGTTTCACTCTGTTTGCCTCTGTTTCACTCTGTTTGCCTCTGTTTAACACTGTTTCACTCTGTTTGCCTCTGTTTCACTCTGTTTGCCACTGTTTCACTCTGTTTGCCTCTTGTTAACTCTGTTTGCCTCTGTTTAACTCTGTTTGCCTCTGTTTTACTCTGTTTGCGTCTGTTTAAGTCTGTTTGCCTCTGTTTAAGTCTGTTTGCCTCTGTTTAAGTTTGTTTAAGTCAATTTCGTTCTGTTTGCCTCTGTTTCACTCTGTTTGCCTCTGCTTCTCTCTTTTTGCCTCTGTTTCAATCTGTTTGCCTCTGTTTCAGTCTGTTTGCCTCTGTTTCACTCTGTTTCACTCTGTTTGCCTCTGTTTCACTCTGTTTCACTATGTTTGCCTCTGTTTCACTCTGTTTCACTCTGTTTGCCTCTGCTTTCCTCTGTTTCCCTCTGTTTGCCTCTGTTTGCCTCTGTTTAACTCTGTTTCACCCTGTTTGCCTCTGTTTAACACTCTTTGCCTCTGTTTAACATTGTTTGCCTCTGTTTAACTCTGTTTGCCTCTGTTTTACTCTGTTTGCCTCTGTTTAACTCTGTTTGCCTCTGCATAACTCTGTTTGCCTCTGTTTAAGCCTGTTTAACTCTGTTTGCCTCTGTTTCACCCTGTTTGCCTATGTTTAACTCTGTTTGCATCTGTTTCACTCTTTTTGCCCTTGTTTCACCCTGTTTGCCTCTGTTTCACTCTGTTTGCCTCTGTTTAACTCTGTGAGCCTCAGTTTAACTCTGTTTGCCTCTGTTTCACTCTGTTTGCCTCTGTTTAACTCTGTTTGCCTCTGTTTAACTCTGTTTGCCTCTGTTTAACTCTGTTTGCTTCTGTTTAAATCTGTTTCAATCTGTTTAACTCTGTTTAACTCTGTTTGCCTCTGTTTCTCTCTGTTTGCCTCTGTTTAACTCTGTTTGCCTCTTTTTAACTCTGTTTGCCTCTGTTTAACTCTGTTTAACTCTGTTTAACTCTGTCTAACTCTGTTTAACTCTGTTTGCCTCTGTTTCACTCTGTTTCACTCTGTTTGCCTCTGATTTACTCTGTTTGCCTCTGTTTAAGTCTGTTTGCGTCTGTTTAAGTCTGTTTGCCTCTGTTTAAGTCTCTTTCACTCTGTTTGCCTCTGTTTCAATCTGCTTGCCTCTGTTTAATTCTGTTTGCCTCTCTTTCACTCTGTTTGCCGCTGTTTCATTCTGTTAGCCTCTGTTTAACTCTCTTAGCCTCTGTTTAACTCTGTTTGCCTCTGTTTAACTCTGTTTGCCTCTGTTTAACTCTGTTTAACTCTGTTTGCCTCTATTTAAATCTGTTTGCCTCTGTTTCACTCTGCTTGCCTCTGTTTAAGTCTCTTTGTATCTGTTTAAGTCTGTTTGCCTCTGTTTCACTCTGTTTGCCTCTGGTTAAGTCTGTTTGCCTCTGTTTAACTCTGTTTAACTCTGTTTGCCTCTGTTTAACTCTGTTTAACTCTGTTTGCCTCTACTTCACTCTGTTTCACTCTGTTTCATTCTGTTTCATTCTGCTTGCCCCTGCTTAACTTGGTTAGCCTCTGTTTAACTCTGTTTGTCTCTGTTTAACTCTGTTTGCCTCTGTTTAACTCTGTTTGCCTCTTTTTAACTCTGTTTACCTCTGGTTAACTCTGTTTAACTCTGTTTAAATCTGTTTAACTCTGTTTGCCTCTGTTTCACTCTGTTTGCCTCTGTTTAAGTCTGTTTGCCTCTGTTTAAGTCTGTTTGCCTCTGTTTAACTCTGTTTGCCTCTGTTTCACTCTGTTTGCCTCTGTCTAAGTCTGTTTGCCTCTGTTTAACTCTGTTTGCCTCTGTTTAACTCTGTTTGCCTCTGTTTAACACTGTTTACGTCTGTTTCCCTTTGTTTAGCTCCATTTCACTCTGTTTAACTCTGATTGCCTCTGTTTAAATCTGTTTCACTCTGTTTCATTCTGTTTCCCACTGTTTGCCTCTGTTTCACACTGTTTGCCTCTGTTTCACTCTGTTTGCCTCTGTTTCACTCTGTTTGCCTCTGTTTAACTCTGTTTCACCCTGTTTGCCTCTGTTTCACTCTGTTTGCCACTGTTTCACTCTGTTTGCCTCTTGTTAACTCTGTTTGCATTTGTTTAACTCTGTTTAACTCTGTTTAACTCTGTTTAACTCTGTTTGCCTCTGTTTAACTCTGTTTGCCTCTGTTTTACTCTGTTTGCGTCTGTTTAAGTCTGTTTGCCTCTGTTTAAGTCTGTTTGCCTCTGTTTAAGTTTGTTTAAGTCAATTTCGTTCTGTTTGCCTCTGTTTCACTCTGTTTGCCTCTGCTTCTCTCTTTTTGCCTCTGTTTCTCTCTGTTGCCTCTGTTTCACTCTGTTTGCCTCTGTTTCACTCTGTTTCACTCTGTTTGCCTCTGTTTCACTCTGTTTCAATCTGTTTGCCTCTGTTTCACTCTGTTTTCACTCTGTTTGCCTCTGTTTTCCTCTGTTTCCCTCTATTTGCCTCTGTTTGCCTCTGTTTAACTCTGTTTCACCCTGTTTGCCTCTGTTTAACACTGTTTGCCTCTGTTTAACATTGTTTGCCTCTGTTTAACTCTGTTTGCCTCTGTTTTACTCTGTTTGCCTCTGTTTAACTCTGTTTGCCTCTGCATAACTCTTTTTGCCTCTGTTTAAGCCTGTTTAACTCTTTTTGCCTCTGTTTCACCCTGTTTGCCTATGTTTAACTCTGTTTGCATCTGTTTCACTCTTTTTGCCCTTGTTTCACCCTGTTTGCCTCTGTTTCACTCTGTTTGCCTCTGTTTAACTCTGTGAGCCTCAGTTTAACTCTGTTTGCCTCTGTTTCACTCTGTTTGCCTCTGTTTAACTCTGTTTGCCTCGGTTAACTCTGTTTGCCTCTGTTTAACTCTGTTTGCCTCTGTTTAACTCTGTTTGCTTCTGTTTAAATCTGTTTCACTCTGTTTAACTCTGTTTGCCTCTGTTTCTCTCTGTTTGCCTCTGTTTAACTCTGTTTGCTTCTTTTTAACTCTGTTTGCCTCTGTTTAACTCTGTTTAACTCTGTCTAACTCTGTTTAACTCTGTTTGCCTCTGTTTCACTCTGTTTCACTCTGTTTGCCTCTGATTTACTCTGTTTGCCTCTGTTTAAGTCTGTTTGCGTCTGTTTAAGTCTGTTTGCCTCTGTTTAGGTCTCTTTCACTCTGTTTGCCTCTGTTTCAATCTGCTTGCCTCTGTTTAAGTCTGTTTGCCTCTGTTTCACTCTGTTTGCCTCTGTTTCATTCTGTTAGCCTCTGTTTAACTCTCTTAGCCTCTGTTTAACTCTGTTTGCCTCTATTTAAATCTGTTTGCCTCTGTTTCACTCTGTTTGCCTCTGTTTAAGTCTCTTTGTATCTGTTTAAGTCTGTTTGCCTCTGTTTCACTCTGTTTGCCTCTGGTTAAGTCTGTTTGCCTCTGTTTAACTCTGTTTAACTCTGTTTGCCTATGTTTAACTCTGTTTAACTCTTTAACTCTGTTTGCCTCTATTTCACTCTGTTTCACTCTGTTTCATTCTGTTTCATTCTGTTTCATTCTGTTACCCTCTGTTTCCCTCTGTTTCACTCTGTTTCCCTCTGTTTGCCTCTGTTTGCCTCTGTTTCACTCTGTTTGCTTCTGTTTAAGTCTTTTTGCCTCTGTTTAACTCTGTTTGCCTCTGTTTAAGTCTGTTTAACTTTGTTTGCCTCTGTTTAAGTCGGTTTAACTCTGTTTGCCTTTGTTTAAGTCTGTTTAACTCTGTTTGCCTAAGTTTAAGTCTGTTTAAATCTGTTGGCCTCTGTTTCACTCTGTTTGCCTCTGTTTTACTCTGTTTGCCTCTGTTTCACTCCGTTTGCCTCTGCTTCACTCTGTTTGCCTCTGTTTCAGTCTGTTTGCCTCTGTTTAAGTCTGTTTGCCTCTGTTTAAGTTTGTTTAAGTCAATTTCGTTCTGTTTGCCTCTGTTTCACTCTGTTTGCCTCTGCTTCTCTCTTTTTGCCTCTGTTTCACTCTGTTTCACTCTGTTTGCCTCTGTTTCACTCTGTTTCACTCTGTTTGCCTCTGTTTCACTCTTTTTGCCTCTGTTTCACTCTGTTTGCCTCTGTTTCACTCTGTTTGCCTCTGTTTCACTCTGTTTGCCTCTGTTTCACTCTGTTTCACTCTGTTTGCCTCTGTTTTCCTCTGTTTGCCTCTGTTCGCCTCTGTTTGCCTCTGCTTCACACTGTTTAACCATGTTTGCCTCTGTTTAACACTGTTTGCCTCTGTTTAACACTGTTTGCCTCTGTTTAACGCTGTTTGCCTCTGTTTAACTCTGTTTGCCTCTGTTTCACTCTGTTTGCCTCTGTTTCACTCTGTTTGCCGCTGTTTCACTGTTACACTCTGTTTCACTCTTTTTGCCTCTGTTTAACTCTGTATTAATCTGTTTGCCTGTGTTTAAGCCTGTTTAACTCTGTTTGCCTCTGTTTCACTCTGTTTGCCTCTGTTTCACTCTGTTTGCTTCTGTTTCACTCTGTTTGCCCCTGCTTAACTCGATTAGCCTCTGTTTAACTCTGTTTGTCTCTGTTTAACTCTGTTTGCCTCTGTTTAACTCTGTTTGCCTCTTTTTAACTCTGTTTACTCTGGTTAATTCTGTTTAACTCTGTTTAAATCTGTTTAACTCTGTTTGCCTCTGCTTCACTCTGTTTGCCTCTGTTTAAGTCTGTTTGCCTCTGTTTAAGTCTGTTTGCCTCTGTCTAAGTCTGTTTGCCTCTGTTTAACTCTGTTTGCCTCTGTTTAACTCTGTTTGCCTCTGTTTAACACTGTTTACGTCTGTTTGCCTTTGTTTAGCTCCATTTCACTCTGTTTAACTCTGATTGCCTCTGTTTAAATCTGTTTCACTCTGTTTCATTCTGTTTCCCACTGTTTGCCTCTGTTTCACACTGTTTGCCTCTGTTTCACTCTGTTTGCCTCTGTTTCACTCTGTTTGCCTCTGTTTAACACTGTTTCACTCTGTTTGCCTCTGTTTCACTCTGTTTGCCACTGTTTCACTCTGTTTGCCTCTTGTTAACTCTGTTTGCCTCTGTTTAACTCTGTTTGCCTCTGTTTTACTCTGTTTGCGTCTGTTTAAGTCTGTTTGCCTCTGTTTAAGTCTGTTTGCCTCTGTTTAAGTTTGTTTAAGTCAATTTCGTTCTGTTTGCCTCTGTTTCACTCTGTTTGCCTCTGCTTCTCTCTTTTTGCCTCTGTTTCAATCTGTTTGCCTCTGTTTCAGTCTGTTTGCCTCTGTTTCACTCTGTTTCACTCTGTTTGCCTCTGTTTCACTCTGTTTCACTATGTTTGCCTCTGTTTCACTCTGTTTCACTCTGTTTGCCTCTGCTTTCCTCTGTTTCCCTCTGTTTGCCTCTGTTTGCCTCTGTTTAACTCTGTTTCACCCTGTTTGCCTCTGTTTAACACTCTTTGCCTCTGTTTAACATTGTTTGCCTCTGTTTAACTCTGTTTGCCTCTGTTTTACTCTGTTTGCCTCTGTTTAACTCTGTTTGCCTCTGCATAACTCTGTTTGCCTCTGTTTAAGCCTGTTTAACTCTGTTTGCCTCTGTTTCACCCTGTTTGCCTATGTTTAACTCTGTTTGCATCTGTTTCACTCTTTTTGCCCTTGTTTCACCCTGTTTGCCTCTGTTTCACTCTGTTTGCCTCTGTTTAACTCTGTGAGCCTCAGTTTAACTCTGTTTGCCTCTGTTTCACTCTGTTTGCCTCTGTTTAACTCTGTTTGCCTCTGTTTAACTCTGTTTGCCTCTGTTTAACTCTGTTTGCTTCTGTTTAAATCTGTTTCAATCTGTTTAACTCTGTTTAACTCTGTTTGCCTCTGTTTCTCTCTGTTTGCCTCTGTTTAACTCTGTTTGCCTCTTTTTAACTCTGTTTGCCTCTGTTTAACTCTGTTTAACTCTGTTTAACTCTGTCTAACTCTGTTTAACTCTGTTTGCCTCTGTTTCACTCTGTTTCACTCTGTTTGCCTCTGATTTACTCTGTTTGCCTCTGTTTAAGTCTGTTTGCGTCTGTTTAAGTCTGTTTGCCTCTGTTTAAGTCTCTTTCACTCTGTTTGCCTCTGTTTCAATCTGCTTGCCTCTGTTTAATTCTGTTTGCCTCTCTTTCACTCTGTTTGCCGCTGTTTCATTCTGTTAGCCTCTGTTTAACTCTCTTAGCCTCTGTTTAACTCTGTTTGCCTCTGTTTAACTCTGTTTGCCTCTGTTTAACTCTGTTTAACTCTGTTTGCCTCTATTTAAATCTGTTTGCCTCTGTTTCACTCTGCTTGCCTCTGTTTAAGTCTCTTTGTATCTGTTTAAGTCTGTTTGCCTCTGTTTCACTCTGTTTGCCTCTGGTTAAGTCTGTTTGCCTCTGTTTAACTCTGTTTAACTCTGTTTGCCTCTGTTTAACTCTGTTTAACTCTGTTTGCCTCTACTTCACTCTGTTTCACTCTGTTTCATTCTGTTTCATTCTGCTTGCCCCTGCTTAACTTGGTTAGCCTCTGTTTAACTCTGTTTGTCTCTGTTTAACTCTGTTTGCCTCTGTTTAACTCTGTTTGCCTCTTTTTAACTCTGTTTACCTCTGGTTAACTCTGTTTAACTCTGTTTAAATCTGTTTAACTCTGTTTGCCTCTGTTTCACTCTGTTTGCCTCTGTTTAAGTCTGTTTGCCTCTGTTTAAGTCTGTTTGCCTCTGTTTAACTCTGTTTGCCTCTGTTTCACTCTGTTTGCCTCTGTCTAAGTCTGTTTGCCTCTGTTTAACTCTGTTTGCCTCTGTTTAACTCTGTTTGCCTCTGTTTAACACTGTTTACGTCTGTTTCCCTTTGTTTAGCTCCATTTCACTCTGTTTAACTCTGATTGCCTCTGTTTAAATCTGTTTCACTCTGTTTCATTCTGTTTCCCACTGTTTGCCTCTGTTTCACACTGTTTGCCTCGGTTTCACTCTGTTTGCCTCTGTTTCACTCTGTTTGCCTCTGTATAACTCTGTTTCACTCTGTTTGCCTCTGTTTCACTCTGTTTGCCACTGTTTCACTCTGTTTGCCTCTTGTTAACTCTGTTTGCATTTGTTTAACTCTGTTTAACTCTATTTAACTCTGTTTAACTCTGTTTAACTCTGTTTGCCTCTGTTTAACTCTGTTTGCCTCTGTTTTACTCTGTTTGCGTCTGTTTCACTCTGTTTGCCTCTGTTTAAGTCTGTTTGCCTCTGTTTAAGTCTGTTTGCCTCTGTTTAACTCTGTTTGCCTCTGTTTAAGTCTGTTTGCCTCTGTTGAAGTTTGTTTAAGTCAATTTCGTTCTGTTTGCCTCTGTTTCACTCTGTTTGCCTCTGCTTCTCTCTTTTTGCCTCTGTTTCACTCTGTTTGCCTCTGTTTCACTCTGTTTGCCTCTGTTTCACTCTGTTTGCCTCTGTTTCACTCTGTTTCACTCTGTTTGCCTCTGTTTCACTCTGTTTCACTCTGTTTGCCTCTGTTTTCCTCTGTTTCCCTCTGTTTGCCTCTGTTTCACTCTGTTTGCCACTGTTTCACTCTGTTTGCCTCTTGTTTATTCTGTTTGCCTTTGTTTAACTCTGTGTAACTCTGTTTAACTCTGTTTAACTCTGTTTGCCTCTGTTTAACTCTGTTTGCCTCTGTTTTACTCTGTTTGCGTCTGTTTAAGTCTGTTTGCCTCTGTTTAAGTCTGTTTGCCTCTGTTTAAGTTTGTTTAAGTCAATGTCGTTCTGTTTGCCTCTGTTTCACTCTGTTTGCCTCTGCTTCTCTCTTTTTGCCTCTGTTTCACTCTGTTTGCCTCTGTTTCACTCTGTTTGCCTCTGTTTCACTCTGTTTCACTCTGTTTGCCTCTGTTTCACTCTGTTTCACTCTGTTTGCCTCTGTTTTCCTCTGTTTCCCTCTGTTTGCCTCTGTTTAACTCTGTTTCACCCTGTTTGCCTCTGTTTAACACTGTTTGCCTCTGTTTAACATTGTTTGCCTCTGTTTAATTCTGTTTGCCTCTGTTTCACCCTGTTTGCCTATGTTTAACTCTGTTTGCATCTGTTTCACTCTTTTTGCCCTTGTTTCACCCTGTTTGCCTCTGTTTCACTCTGTTTGCCTCTGTTTAACTCTGTGAGCCTCAGTTTAACTCTGTTTGCCTCTGTTTCACTCTGTTTGCCTCTGTTTAACTCTGTTTGCCTCGGTTTAACTCTGTTTGCCTCTGTTTAACTCTGTTTGCCTTTGTTTAACTCTGTTTGCCTCTGTTTCTCTCTGTTTGCCTCTGTTTAACTCTGTTTGCCTCTTTTTAACTCTGTTTGCCTCTGTTTAACTCTGTTTAACTCTGTTTAACTCTGTCTAACTCTGTTTAACTCTGTTTGCCTCTGTTTCACTCTGTTTCACTCTGTTTGCCTCTGATTTACTCTGTTTGCCTCTGTTTAAGTCTGTTTGCGTCTGTTTAAGGCTGTTTGCCTCTGTTTAAGTCTCTTTCACTCTGTTTGCCTCTGTTTCAATCTGTTTGCCTCTGTTTAAGTCTGTTTGCCTCTGTTTCACTCTGTTTGCCTCTGTTTCATTCTGTTAGCCTCTGTTTAACTCTCTTAGCCTCTGTTTAACTCTGTTTGCCTCTGTTTAACTCTGTTTGCCTCTGTTTAACTCTGTTTAACTCTGTTTGCCTCTATTTAAATCTGTTTGCCTCTGTTTCACTCTGTTTGCCTCTGTTTAAGTCTCTTTGTATCTGTTTAAGTCTGTTTGCCTCTGTTTCACTCTGTTTGCCTCTGGTTAAGTCTGTTTGCCTCTGTTTAACTCTGTTTAACTCTGTTTGCCTATGTTTAACTCTGTTCAACTCTGTTTAACTCTGTTTGCCTCTATTTCACTCTGTTTCACTCTGTTTCATTCTGTTTCATTCTGTTTCATTCTGTTACCCTCTGTTTCCCTCTGTTTCACTCTGTTTCCCTCTGTTTGCCTCTGTTTGCCTCTGTTTCACTCTGTTTGCTTCTGTTTAAGTATTTTTGCCTCTGTTTCACTCTGTTTGCCTCTGTTTAAGTCTGTTTAACTTTGTTTGCCTCTGTTTAAGCCTGTTTAACTCTGTTTGCCTCTGTTTAAGTCTGTTTGCCTCTGTTTCTCTCTGTTTGCCTCTGTTTCACTCTGTTTGCCTCTGTTTCACTCTGTTTAACTCTGTTTGCCTCTGCTTAAGTCTGTTTGCCACTGTTTCACTCTGTTTGCCTCTGTTTACGTCTGTTTGCCTCTGTTTAAGTCTGTTTGCATCTGTTTAAGTCTGCTACATTTTAAGTCTGTTTGCCTCTGTTTAAGTCTGTTTGAGTCTGTTTAAGTTCTTTTGCCTCTGTTTAAGTCTGTTTGCCTCTGTTTAAGTCTGTTTAAGTCTGTTTCACTCTGTTTGCCACTGTTTCATTCTGTTTGCCTCTGTTTCACTCTTTTTGCCTCTGTTTCACTCTGTTTGCCTCTGTTTCACTCTGTTTGCCTCTGTTTCACTCTGTTTGCCTCTGTTTCACTCTGTTTCACTCTGTTTGCCTCTGTTTTCCTCTGTTTGCCTCTGTTTGCCTCTGTTTGCCTCTGCTTAACACTGTTTAACTCTGTTTGCCTCTGCTTAAGTCTGTTTGCCTCTGTTTCACTCTGTTTGCCTCTGTTTACGTCTGTTTGCCTCTGTTTAAGTCTGTTTGCATCTGTTTAAGTCTGCTACATTTTAAGTCTGTTTGCCTCCGTTTAAGTCTGTTTGAGTCTGTTTAAGATCTTTTGCCTCTGTTTAAGTCTGTTTGCCTCTGTTTAAGTCTGTTTAACTCTGTTTGCCACTGTTTCATTCTGTTTGCCTCTGTTTCACTCTTTTTGCCTCTCTTTCACTCTGTTTGCCTCTGTTTCACTCTGTTTGCCTCTGTTTCACTCTGTTTGCCTCTGTTTCACTCTGTTTCACTCTGTTTGCCTCTGTTTTCCTCTGTTTGCCTCTGTTTGCCTCTGTTTGCCTCTGCTTAACACTGTTTAAGCCTGTTTCCCTCTGTTTAACACTGTTTGCCTCTGTTTAACACTGTTTGCCTCTGTTTAACGCTGTTTGCCTCTGTTTAACTCTGTTTGCCTCTGTTTCACTCTGTTTGCCTCTGTTTCACTCTGTTTGCCGCTGTTTCACAGTTACACTCTGTTTCACTGTTTTTGCCTCTGTTTAACTCTGTATTAATCTGTTTGCCTGTGTTTAAGCCTGTTTAACTCTGTTTGCCTCTGTTTCACTCTGTTTGCCCCTGCTTAACTTGGTTAGCCTCTGTTTAACTCTGCTTGTCTCTGTTTAACTCTGTTTGCCTCTGTTTAACTCTGTTTGCCTCTTTTTAACTCTGTTTACCTCTGGTTAACTCTGTTTAACTCTGTTTAAATCTGTTTAACTCTGTTTGCCTTTGTTTCACTCTGTTTGCCTCTGTTTAAGTCTGTTTGCCTCTGTTTAACTCTGTTTGCTTCTGTTTAAATCTGTTTCACTCTGTTTAACTCTGTTTAACTCTGTTTGCCTCTGTTTCTCTCTGTTTGCCTCTGTTTAACTCTGTTTGCCTCTTTTTAACTCTGTTTGCCTCTGTTTAACTCTGTTTAACTCTGTTTAACTCTGTCTAACTCTGTTTAACTCTGTTTGCCTCTGTTTCACTCTGTTTCACTCTGTTTGCCTCTGATTTACTCTGTTTGCCTCTGTTTAAGTCTGTTTGCGTCTGTTTAAGGCTGTTTGCCTCTGTTTAAGTCTCTTTCACTCTGTTTGCCTCTGTTTCAATCTGCTTGCCTCTGTTTAAGTCTGTTTGCCTCTGTTTCACTCTGTTTGCCTCTGTTTCATTCTGTTAGCCTCTGTTTAACTCTCTTAGCCTCTGTTTAACTCTGTTTGCCTCTGTTTAACTCTGTTTGCCTCTGTTTAACTCTGTTTAACTCTGTTTGCCTCTATTTAAATCTGTTTGCCTCTGTTTCACTCTGTTTGCCTCTGTTTAAGTCTCTTTGTATCTGTTTAAGTCTGTTTGCCTCTGTTTCACTCTGTTTGCCTCTGGTTAAGTCTGTTTGCCTCTGTTTAACTCTGTTTAACTCTGTTTGCCTATGTTTAACTCTGTTTAACTCTTTAACTCTGTTTGCCTCTATTTCACTCTGTTTCACTCTGTTTCATTCTGTTTCATTCTGTTTCATTCTGTTACCCTCTGTTTCCCTCTGTTTCACTCTGTTTCCCTCTGTTTGCCTCTGTTTGCCTCTGTTTCACTCTGTTTGCTTCTGTTTAAGTCTTTTTGCCTCTGTTTAACTCTGTTTGCCTCTGTTTAAGTCTGTTTAACTTTGTTTGCCTCTGTTTAAGTCGGTTTAACTCTGTTTGCCTTTGTTTAAGTCTGTTTAACTCTGTTTGCCTAAGTTTAAGTCTGTTTAAATCTGTTGGCCTCTGTTTCACTCTGTTTGCCTCTGTTTTACTCTGTTTGCCTCTGTTTCACTCCGTTTGCCTCTGCTTCACTCTGTTTGCCTCTGTTTCAGTCTGTTTGCCTCTGTTTAAGTCTGTTTGCCTCTGTTTAAGTTTGTTTAAGTCAATTTCGTTCTGTTTGCCTCTGTTTCACTCTGTTTGCCTCTGCTTCTCTCTTTTTGCCTCTGTTTCACTCTGTTTCACTCTGTTTGCCTCTATTTCACTCTGTTTGCCTCTGTTTCACTCTTTTTGCCTCTGTTTCACTCTGTTTGCCTCTGTTTCACTCTGTTTGCCTCTGTTTCACTCTGTTTGCCTCTGTTTCACTCTGTTTCACTCTGTTTGCCTCTGTTTTCCTCTGTTTGCCTCTGTTTGCCTCTGTTTGCCTCTGCTTAACACTGTTTAACCATGTTTGCCTCTGTTTAACACTGTTTGCCTCTGTTTAACACTGTTTGCCTCTGTTTAACGCTGTTTGCCTCTGTTTAACTCTGTTTGCCTCTGTTTAACTCTGTTTGCCTCTGTTTAACTCTGTTTGCCTCTGTTTAACTCTGTTTGCCTCTGTTTAACTCTGTTTGCCTCTGTTTAACACTGTTTACGTCTGTTTCCCTTTGTTTAGCTCCATTTCACTCTGTTTAACTCTGATTGCCTCTGTTTAAATCTGTTTCACTCTGTTTCATTCTGTTTCCCACTGTTTGCCTCTGTTTCACACTGTTTGCCTCTGTTTCACTCTGTTTGCCTCTGTTTCACTCTGTTTGCCTCTGTTTAACTCTGTTTCACCCTGTTTGCCTCTGTTTCACTCTGTTTGCCACTGTTTCACTCTGTTTGCCTCTTGTTAACTCTGTTTGCATTTGTTTAACTCTGTTTAACTCTGTTTAACTCTGTTTAACTCTGTTTAACTCTGTTTGCCTCTGTTTAACTCTGTTTGCCTCTGTTTTACTCTGTTTGCGTCTGTTTAAGTCTGTTTGCCTCTGTTTAAGTCTGTTTGCCTCTGTTTAAGTTTGTTTAAGTCAATTTCGTTCTGTTTGCCTCTGTTTCACTCTGTTTGCCTCTGCTTCTCTCTTTTTGCCTCTGTTTCACTCTGTTTGCCTCTGTTTCACTCTGTTTGCCTCTGTTTCACTCTGTTTCACTCTGTTTGCCTCTGTTTCACTCTGTTTCAATCTGTTTGCCTCTGTTTCACTCTGTTTCACTCTGTTTGCCTCTGTTTTCCTCTGTTTCCCTCTGTTTGCCTCTGTTTGCCTCTGTTTAACTCTGTTTCACCCTGTTTGCCTCTGTTTAACACTGTTTGCCTCTGTTTAACATTGTTTGCCTCTGTTTAACTCTGTTTGCCTCTGTTTTACTCTGTTTGCCTCTGTTTAACTCTGTTTGCCTCTGCATAACTCTTTTTGCCTCTGTTTAAGCCTGTTTAACTCTTTTTGCCTCTGTTTCACCCTGTTTGCCTATGTTTAACTCTGTTTGCATCTGTTTCACTCTTTTTGCCCTTGTTTCACCCTGTTTGCCTCTGTTTCACTCTGTTTGCATCTGTTTAACTCTGTGAGCCTCAGTTTAACTCTGTTTGCCTCTGTTTCACTCTGTTTGCCTCTGTTTAACTCTGTTTGCCTCGGTTTAACTCTGTTTGCCTCTGTTTAACTCTGTTTGCCTCTGTTTAACTCTGTTTGCTTCTGTTTAAATCTGTTTCACTCTGTTTAACTCTGTTTAACTCTGTTTCTCTCTGTTTGCCTCTGTTTAACTCTGTTTGCTTCTTTTTAACTCTGTTTGCCTCTGTTTAACTCTGTTTAACTCTGTTTAACTCTGTCTAACTCTGTTTAACTCTGTTTGCCTCTGTTTCACTCTGTTTCACTCTGTTTGCCTCTGATTTACTCTGTTTGCCTCTGTTTAAGTCTGTTTGCGTCTGTTTAAGTCTGTTTGCCTCTGTTTAGGTCTCTTTCACTCTGTTTGCCTCTGTTTCAATCTGCTTGCCTCTGTTTAAGTCTGTTTGCCTCTGTTTCACTCTGTTTGCCTCTGTTTCATTCTGTTAGCCTCTGTTTAACTCTCTTAGCCTCTGTTTAACTCTGTTTGCCTCTATTTAAATCTGTTTGCCTCTGTTTCACTCTGTTTGCCTCTGTTTAAGTCTCTTTGTATCTGTTTAAGTCTGTTTGCCTCTGTTTCACTCTGTTTGCCTCTGGTTAAGTCTGTTTGCCTCTGTTTAACTCTGTTTAACTCTGTTTGCCTATGTTTAACTCTGTTTAACTCTTTAACTCTGTTTGCCTCTATTTCACTCTGTTTCACTCTGTTTCATTCTGTTTCATTCTGTTTCATTCTGTTACCCTCTGTTTCCCTCTGTTTCACTCTGTTTCCCTCTGTTTGCCTCTGTTTGCCTCTGTTTCACTCTGTTTGCTTCTGTTTAAGTCTTTTTGCCTCTGTTTAACTCTGTTTGCCTCTGTTTAAGTCTGTTTAACTTTGTTTGCCTCTGTTTAAGTCGGTTTAACTCTGTTTGCCTTTGTTTAACTCTGTTTAACTCTGTTTGCCTCTGTTTAAGTCTGTTTAAATCTGTTGGCCTCTGTTTCACTCTGTTTGCCTCTGTTTTACTCTGTTTGCCTCTGTTTCACTCCGTTTGCCTCTGCTTCACTCTGTTTGCCTCTGTTTCAGTCTGTTTGCCTCTGTTTAAGTCTGTTTGCCTCTGTTTAAGTTTGTTTAAGTCAATTTCGTTCTGTTTGCCTCTGTTTCACTCTGTTTGCCTCTGCTTCTCTCTTTTTGCCTCTGTTTCACTCTGTTTCACTCTGTTTGCCTCTGTTTCACTCTTTTTGCCTCTGTTTCACTCTGTTTGCCTCTGTTTCACTCTGTTTGCCTTTGTTTCACTCTGTTTGCCTCTGTTTCACTCTGTTTCACTCTGTTTGCCTCTGTTTTCCTCTGTTTGCCTCTGTTCGCCTCTGTTTGCCTCTGCTTCACACTGTTTAACCATGTTTGCCTCTGTTTAACACTGTTTGCCTCTGTTTAACACTGTTTGCCTCTGTTTAACGCTGTTTGCCTCTGTTTAACTCTGTTTGCCTCTGTTTCACTCTGTTTGCCTCTGTTTCACTCTGTTTGCCGCTGTTTCACTGTTACACTCTGTTTCACTCTTTTTGCCTCTGTTTAACTCTGTATTAATCTGTTTGCCTGTGTTTAAGCCTGTTTAACTCTGTTTGCCTCTGTTTCACTCTGTTTGCCTCTGTTTCACTCTGTTTGCTTCTGTTTCACTCTGTTTGCCCCTGCTTAACTCGATTAGCCTCTGTTTAACTCTGTTTGTCTCTGTTTAACTCTGTTTGCCTCTGTTTAACTCTGTTTGCTCTTTTTAACTCTGTTTACTCTGGTTAATTCTGTTTAACTCTGTTTAAATCTGTTTAACTCTGTTTGCCTCTGCTTCACTCTGTTTGCCTCTGTTTAAGTCTGTTTGCCTCTGTTTAAGTCTGTTTGCCTCTGTCTAAGTCTGTTTGCCTCTGTTTAACTCTGTTTGCCTCTGTTTAACTCTGTTTGCCTCTGTTTAACACTGTTTACGTCTGTTTGCCTTTGTTTAGCTCCATTTCACTCTGTTTAACTCTGATTGCCTCTGTTTAAATCTGTTTCACTCTGTTTCATTCTGTTTCCCACTGTTTGCCTCTGTTTCACACTGTTTGCCTCTGTTTCACTCTGTTTGCCTCTGTTTCACTCTGTTTGCCTCTGTTTAACTCTGTTTCACTCTGTTTGCCTCTGTTTCACTCTGTTTGCCACTGTTTCACTCTGTTTGCCTCTTGTTAACTCTGTTTGCCTCTGTTTAACTCTGTTTGCGTCTGTTTTACTCTGTTTGCGTCTGATTAAGTCTGTTTGCCTCTGTTTAAGTCTGTTTGCCTCTGTTTAAGTTTGTTTAAGTCAATTTCGTTCTGTTTGCCTCTGTTTCACTCTGTTTGCCTCTGCTTCTCTCTTTTTGCCTCTGTTTCAATCTGTTTGCCTCTGTTTCAGTCTGTTTGCCTCTGTTTCACTCTGTTTCACTCTGTTTGCCTCTGTTTCACTCTGTTTCACTATGTTTGCCTCTGTTTCACTCTGTTTCACTCTGTTTGCCTCTGCTTTCCTCTGTTTCCCTCTGTTTGCCTCTGTTTGCCTCTGTTTAACTCTGTTTCACCCTGTTTGCCTCTGTTTAACACTCTTTGCCTCTGTTTAACATTGTTTGCCTCTGTTTAACTCTGTTTGCCTCTGTTTTACTCTGTTTGCCTCTGTTTAACTCTGTTTGCCTCTGCATAACTCTGTTTGCCTCTGTTTAAGCCTGTTTAACTCTGTTTGCCTCTGTTTCACCCTGTTTGCCTATGTTTAACTCTGTTTGCATCTGTTTCACTCTTTTTGCCCTTGTTTCACCCTGTTTGCCTCTGTTTCACTCTGTTTGCCTCTGTTTAACTCTGTGAGCCTCAGTTTAACTCTGTTTGCCTCTGTTTCACTCTGTTTGCCTCTGTTTAACTCTGTTTGCCTCGGTTTAACTCTGTTTGCCTCTGTTTAACTCTGTTTGCCTCTGTTTAACTCTGTTTGCTTCTGTTTAAATCTGTTTCACTCTGTTTAACTCTGTTTAACTCTGTTTGCCTCTGTTTCTCTCTGTTTGCCTCTGTTTAACTCTGTTTGCCTCTTTATAACTCTGTTTGCCTCTGTTTAACTCTGTTTAACTCTGTTTAACTCTGTCTAACTCTGTTTAACTCTGTTTGCCTCTGTTTCACTCTGTTTGCCTCTGTTTGCCTCTGATTTACTCTGTTTGCCTCTGTTTAAGTCTGTTTGCGTCTGTTTAAGTCTGTTTGCCTCTGTTTAAGTCTCTTTCACTCTGTTTGCCTCTGTTTCAATCTGCTTGCCTCTGTTTAATTCTGTTTGCCTCTCTTTCACTCTGTTTGCCGCTGTTTCATTCTGTTAGCCTCTGTTTAACTCTCTTAGCCTCTGTTTAACTCTGTTTGCCTCTGTTTAACTCTGTTTGCCTCTGTTTAACTCTGTTTAACTCTGTTTGCCTCTATTTAAATCTGTTTGCCTCTGTTTCACTCTGTTTGCCTCTGTTTAAGTCTCTTTGTATCTGTTTAAGTCTGTTTGCCTCTGTTTCACTCTGTTTGCCTCTGGTTAAGTCTGTTTGCCTCTGTTTAACTCTGTTTAACTCTGTTTGCCTCTGTTTAACTCTGTTTAACTCTGTTTGCCTCTATTTCACTCTGTTTCACTCTGTTTCATTCTGTTTCATTCCGCTTGCCCCTGCTTAACTTGGTTAGCCTCTGTTTAACTCTGTTTGTCTCTGTTTAACTCTGTTTGCCTCTGTTTAACTCTGTTTGCCTCTTTTTAACTCTGTTTACCTCTGGTTAACTCTGTTTAACTCTGTTTAAATCTGTTTAACTCTGTTTGCCTCTGTTTCACTCTGTTTGCCTCTGTTTAAGTCTGTTTGCCTCTGTTTAAGTCTGTTTGCCTCTGTTTAACTCTGTTTGCCTCTGTTTCACTCTGTTTGCCTCTGTCTAAGTCTGTTTGCCTCTGTTTAACTCTGTTTGCCTCTGTTTAACTCTGTTTGCCTCTGTTTAACACTGTTTACGTCTGTTTGCCTTTGTTTAGCTCCATTTCACTCTGTTTAACTCTGATTGCCTCTGTTTAAATCTGTTTCACTCTGTTTCATTCTGTTTCCCACTGTTTGCCTCTGTTTCACACTGTTTGCCTCGGTTTCACTCTGTTTGCCTCTGTTTCACTCTGTTTGCCTCTGTATAACTCTGTTTCACTCTGTTTGCCTCTGTTTCACTCTGTTTGCCACTGTTTCACTCTGTTTGCCTCTTGTTAACTCTGTTTGCATTTGTTTAACTCTGTTTAACTCTATTTAACTCTGTTTAACTCTGTTTAACTCTGTTTGCCTCTGTTTAACTCTGTTTGCCTCTGTTTTACTCTGCTTGCGTCTGTTTCACTCTGTTTGCCTCTGTTTAAGTCTGTTTGCCTCTGTTTAAGTCTGTTTGCCTCTGTTTAACTCTGTTTGCCTCTGTTTAAGTCTGTTTGCCTCTGTTTAAGTTTGTTTAAGTCAATTTCGTTCTGTTTGCCTCTGTTTCACTCTGTTTGCCTCTGCTTCTCTCTTTTTGCCTCTGTTTCACTCTGTTTGCCTCTGTTTCACTCTGTTTGCCTTTGTTTCACTCTGTTTGCCTCTGTTTCACTCTGTTTCACTCTGTTTGCCTCTGTTTCACTCTGTTTCACTCTGTTTGCCTCTGTTTTCCTCTGTTTCCCTCTGTTTGCCTCTGTTTCACTCTGTTTGCCACTGTTTCACTCTGTTTGCCTCTTGTTAACTCTGTTTGCCTTTGTTTAACTCTGTGTAACTCTGTTTAACTCTGTTTAACTCTGTTTGCCTCTGTTTAACTCTGTTTGCCTCTGTTTTACTCTGTTTGCGTCTGTTTAAGTCTGTTTGCCTCTGTTTAAGTCTGTTTGCCTCTGTTTAAGTTTGTTTAAGTCAATGTCGTTCTGTTTGCCTCTGTTTCACTCTGTTTGCCTCTGCTTCTCTCTTTTTGCCTCTGTTTCACTCTGTTTGCCTCTGTTTCACTCTGTTTGCCTCTGTTTAACTCTGTTTCACTCTGTTTGCCTCTGTTTCACTCTGTTTCACTCTGTTTGCCTCTGTTTCACTCTGTTTCACTCTGTTTGCCTCTGTTTTCCTCTGTTTCCCTCTGTTTGCCTCTGTTTAACTCTGTTTCACCCTGTTTGCCTCTGTTTAACACTGTTTGCCTCTGTTTAACATTGTTTGCCTCTGTTTAATTCTGTTTGCCTCTGTTTCACCCTGTTTGCCTATGTTTAACTCTGTTTGCATCTGTTTCACTCTTTTTGCCCTTGTTTCACCCTGTTTGCCTCTGTTTCACTCTGTTTGCCTCTGTTTAACTCTGTGAGCCTCAGTTTAACTCTGTTTGCCTCTGTTTCACTCTGTTTGCCTCTGTTTAACTCTGTTTGCCTCGGTTTAACTCTGTTTGCCTCTGTTTAACTCTGTTTGCCTCTGTTTAACTCTGTTTGCCTCTGTTTCTCTCTGTTTGCCTCTGTTTAACTCTGTTTGCCTCTTTTTAACTCTGTTTGCCTCTGTTTAACTCTGTTTAACTCTGTTTAACTCTGTCTAACTCTGTTTAACTCTGTTTGCCTCTGTTTCACTCTGTTTCACTCTGTTTGCCTCTGATTTACTCTGTTTGCCTCTGTTTAAGTCTGTTTGCGTCTGTTTAAGGCTGTTTGCCTCTGTTTAAGTCTCTTTCACTCTGTTTGCCTCTGTTTCAATCTGTTTGCCTCTGTTTAAGTCTGTTTGCCTCTGTTTCACTCTGTTTGCCTCTGTTTCATTCTGTTAGCCTCTGTTTAACTCTCTTAGCCTCTGTTTAACTCTGTTTGCCTCTGTTTAACTCTGTTTGCCTCTGTTTAACTCTGTTTAACTCTGTTTGCCTCTATTTAAATCTGTTTGCCTCTGTTTCACTCTGTTTGCCTCTGTTTAAGTCTCTTTGTATCTGTTTAAGTCTGTTTGCCTCTGTTTCACTCTGTTTGCCTCTGGTTAAGTCTGTTTGCCTCTGTTTAACTCTGTTTAACTCTGTTTGCCTATGTTTAACTCTGTTCAACTCTGTTTAACTCTGTTTGCCTCTATTTCACTCTGTTTCACTCTGTTTCATTCTGTTTCATTCTGTTTCATTCTGTTACCCTCTGTTTCCCTCTGTTTCACTCTGTTTCCCTCTGTTTGCCTCTGTTTGCCTCTGTTTCACTCTGTTTGCTTCTGTTTAAGTATTTTTGCCTCTGTTTCACTCTGTTTGCCTCTGTTTAAGTCTGTTTAACTTTGTTTGCCTCTGTTTAAGCCTGTTTAACTCTGTTTGCCTCTGTTTAAGTCTGTTTGCCTCTGTTTCTCTCTGTTTGCCTCTGTTTCACTCTGTTTGCCTCTGTTTCACTCTGTTTAACTCTGTTTGCCTCTGCTTAAGTCTGTTTGCCACTGTTTCACTCTGTTTGCCTCTGTTTACGTCTGTTTGCCTCTGTTTAAGTCTGTTTGCATCTGTTTAAGTCTGCTACATTTTAAGTCTGTTTGCCTCTGTTTAAGTCTGTTTGAGTCTGTTTAAGTTCTTTTGCCTCTGTTTAAGTCTGTTTGCCTCTGTTTAAGTCTGTTTAAGTCTGTTTCACTCTGTTTGCCACTGTTTCATTCTGTTTGCCTCTGTTTCACTCTTTTTGCCTCTGTTTCACTCTGTTTGCCTCTGTTTCACTCTGTTTGCCTCTGTTTCACTCTGTTTGCCTCTGTTTCACTCTGTTTCACTCTGTTTGCCTCTGTTTTCCTCTGTTTGCCTCTGTTTGCCTCTGTTTGCCTCTGCTTAACACTGTTTAACTCTGTTTGCCTCTGCTTAAGTCTGTTTGCCTCTGTTTCACTCTGTTTGCCTCTGTTTACGTCTGTTTGCCTCTGTTTAAGTCTGTTTGCATCTGTTTAAGTCTGCTACATTTTAAGTCTGTTTGCCTCTGTTTAAGTCTGTTTGAGTCTGTTTAAGATCTTTTGCCTCTGTTTAAGTCTGTTTGCCTCTGTTTAAGTCTGTTTAACTCTGTTTGCCACTGTTTCATTCTGTTTGCCTCTGTTTCACTCTTTTTGCCTCTCTTTCACTCTGTTTGCCTCTGTTTCACTCTGTTTGCCTCTGTTTCACTCTGTTTGCCTCTGTTTCACTCTGTTTCACTCTGTTTGCCTCTGTTTTCCTCTGTTTGCCTCTGTTTGCCTCTGTTTGCCTCTGCTTAACACTGTTTAAGCCTGTTTCCCTCTGTTTAACACTGTTTGCCTCTGTTTAACACTGTTTGCCTCTGTTTAACGCTGTTTGCCTCTGTTTAACTCTGTTTGCCTCTGTTTCACTCTGTTTGCCTCTGTTTCACTCTGTTTGCCGCTGTTTCACAGTTACACTCTGTTTCACTGTTTTTGCCTCTGTTTAACTCTGTATTAATCTGTTTGCCTGTGTTTAAGCCTGTTTAACTCTGTTTGCCTCTGTTTCACTCTGTTTGCCCCTGCTTAACTTGGTTAGCCTCTGTTTAACTCTGCTTGTCTCTGTTTAACTCTGTTTGCCTCTGTTCAACTCTGTTTGCCTCTTTTTAACTCTGTTTACCTCTGGTTAACTCTGTTTAACTCTGTTTAAATCTGTTTAACTCTGTTTGCCTTTGTTTCACTCTGTTTGCCTCTGTTTAAGTCTGTTTGCCTCTGTTTAACTCTGTTTGCTTCTGTTTAAATCTGTTTCACTCTGTTTAACTCTGTTTAACTCTGTTTGCCTCTGTTTCTCTCTGTTTGCCTCTGTTTAACTCTGTTTGCCTCTTTTTAACTCTGATTGCCTCTGTTTAACTCTGTTTAAATCTGTTTAACTCTGTCTAACTCTGTTTAACTCTGTTTGCCTCTGTTTCACTCTGTTTGCCTCTGATTTACTCTGTTTGCCTCTGTTTAAGTCTGTTTGCGTCTGTTTAAGTCTGTTTGCCTCTGTTTAAGTCTCTTTCACTCTGTTTGCCTCTGTTTCAATCTGCTTGCCTCTGTTTAAGTCTGTTTGCCTCTGTTTCACTCTGTTTGCCTCTGTTTCATTCTGTTAGCCTCTGTTTAACTCTCTTAGCCTCTGTTTAACTCTGTTTGCCTCTGTTTAACTCTGTTTGCCTCTGTTTAACTCTGTTTAACTCTGTTTGCCTCTATTTAAATCTGTTTGCCTCTGTTTCACTCTGTTTGCCTCTGTTTAAGTCTCTTTGTATCTGTTTAAGTCTGTTTGCCTCTGTTTCACTCTGTTTGCCTCTGGTTAAGTCTGTTTGCCTCTGTTTAACTCTGTTTAACTCTGTTTGCCTATGTTTAACTCTGTTTAACTCTTTAACTCTGTTTGCCTCTATTTCACTCTGTTTCACTCTGTTTCATTCTGTTTCATTCTGTTTCATTCTGTTACCCTCTGTTTCCCTCTGTTTCACTCTGTTTCCCTCTGTTTGCCTCTGTTTGCCTCTGTTTCACTCTGTTTGCTTCTGTTTAAGTCTTTTTGCCTCTGTTTAACTCTGTTTGCCTCTGTTTAAGTCTGTTTAACTTTGTTTGCCTCTGTTTAAGTCGGTTTAACTCTGTTTGCCTTTGTTTAAGTCTGTTTAACTCTGTTTGCCTCTGTTTAAGTCTGTTTAAATCTGTTGGCCTCTGTTTCACTCTGTTTGCCTCTGTTTTACTCTGTTTGCCTCTGTTTCACTCCGTTTGCCTCTGCTTCACTCTGTTTGCCTCTGTTTCAGTCTGTTTGCCTCTGTTTAAGTCTGTTTGCCTCTGTTTAAGTTTGTTTAAGTCAATTTCGTTCTGTTTGCCTCTGTTTCACTCTGTTTGCCTCTGCTTCTCTCTTTTTGCCTCTGTTTCACTCTGTTTCACTCTGTTTGCCTCTGTTTCACTCTGTTTGCCTCTGTTTCACTCTTTTTGCCTCTGTTTCACTCTGTTTGCCTCTGTTTCACTCTGTTTGCCTCTGTTTCACTCTGTTTGCCTCTGTTTCACTCTGTTTAACTCTGTTTGCCTCTGTTTAACTCTGTTTGCCTCTGTTTAACTCTGTTTGCCTCTGTTTAACTCTGTTTGCCTCTGTTTAACTCTGTTTGACTCTGTTTAACACTGTTTACGTCTGTTTCCCTTTGTTTAGCTCCATTTCACTCTGTTTAACTCTGATTGCCTCTGTTTAAATCTGTTTCACTCTGTTTCATTCTGTTTCCCACTGTTTGCCTCTGTTTCACACTGTTTGCCTCTGTTTCACTCTGTTTGCCTCTGTTTCACTCTGTTTGCCTCTGTTTAACTCTGTTTCACCCTGTTTGCCTCTGTTTCACTCTGTTTGCCACTGTTTCACTCTGTTTGCCTCTTGTTAACTCTGTTTGCATTTGTTTAACTCTGTTTAACTCTGTTTAACTCTGTTTAACTCTGTTTAACTCTGTTTGCCTCTGTTTAACTCTGTTTGCCTCTGTTTTACTCTGTTTGCGTCTGTTTAAGTCTGTTTGCCTCTGTTTAAGTCTGTTTGCCTCTGTTTAAGTTTGTTTAAGTCAATTTCGTTCTGTTTGCCTCTGTTTCACTCTGTTTGCCTCTGCTTCTCTCTTTTTGCCTCTGTTTCACTCTGTTTGCCTCTGTTTCACTCTGTTTGCCTCTGTTTCACTCTGTTTCACTCTGTTTGCCTCTGTTTCACTCTGTTTCAATCTGTTTGCCTCTGTTTCACTCTGTTTCACTCTGTTTGCCTCTGTTTTCCTCTGTTTCCCTCTGTTTGCCTCTGTTTGCCTCTGTTTAACTCTGTTTCACCCTGTTTGCCTCTGTTTAACACTGTTTGCCTCTGTTTAACATTGTTTGCCTCTGTTTAACTCTGTTTGCCTCTGTTTTACTCTGTTTGCCTCTGTTTAACTCTGTTTGCCTCTGCATAACTCTTTTTGCCTCTGTTTAAGCCTGTTTAACTCTTTTTGCCTCTGTTTCACCCTGTTTGCCTATGTTTAACTCTGTTTGCATCTGTTTCACTCTTTTTGCCCTTGTTTCACCCTGTTTGCCTCTGTTTCACTCTGTTTGCCTCTGTTTAACTCTGTGAGCCTCAGTTTAACTCTGTTTGCCTCTGTTTCACTCTGTTTGCCTCTGTTTAACTCTGTTTGCCTCGGTTTAACTCTGTTTGCCTCTGTTTAACTCTGTTTGCCTCTGTTTAACTCTGTTTGCTTCTGTTTAAATCTGTTTCACTCTGTTTAACTCTGTTTGCCTCTGTTTCTCTCTGTTTGCCTCTGTTTAACTCTGTTTGCTTCTTTTTAACTCTGTTTGCCTCTGTTTAACTCTGTTTAACTCTGTTTAACTCTGTCTAACTCTGTTTAACTCTGTTTGCCTCTGTTTCACTCTGTTTCACTCTGTTTGCCTCTGATTTACTCTGTTTGCCTCTGTTTAAGTCTGTTTGCGTCTGTTTAAGTCTGTTTGCCTCTGTTTAGGTCTCTTTCACTCTGTTTGCCTCTGTTTCAATCTGCTTGCCTCTGTTTAAGTCTGTTTGCCTCTGTTTCACTCTGTTTGCCTCTGTTTCATTCTGTTAGCCTTGTTTAACTCTCTTAGCCTCTGTTTAACTCTGTTTGCCTCTATTTAAATCTGTTTGCCTCTGTTTCACTCTGTTTGCCTCTGTTTAAGTCTCTTTGTATCTGTTTAAGTCTGTTTGCCTCTGTTTCACTCTGTTTGCCTCTGGTTAAGTCTGTTTGCCTCTGT
>JANJGN010005295.1:0-24398 GCA_026770705.1 Isurus oxyrinchus
CCCAACACCGTCAAAAAAAGCACCAACACCCGCAAAACCAGCACCCGACACATGCAAAACCAGCACCCAACACCCACAAAACTAGCACCCAACACATGCAAAACTAGCACCCAACACATGCAAAACTAGCACCCAACACATGCAAAACCAGCACCCAACACACGTAAAACCAGCACCCGACACAAGCAAAACCAGCACCCAACACACGCAAAACGAGCAACCAACACACGCAAAACCAGCACCCAACACCGTCAACACAAGCACCAACACCCACAAAACCAGCACCCAACACACGCAAAACCAGCACCCGACACACACAAAACGAGCAACCAACACACGCAAAACCAGCACCCAACACATGCAAAACCAGAACCCAACACATGCAAAACCAGCAACCAATGTACACAAAACCAACATCCAACACACGCAAAACCAACACCCAACACCGTCAACACAAGCACCAACACCCACAAAACCAGCAGCCAACAAACGCAAAACCAGTAACCAACGCACGCAAAACCAGTACTCAACGCATGCAAAACCAGCACCCAAGACAAACAAAACCAGCACCTAACTCATGCAAAACCAGAACCCAACACATGCAAAACCAGTACCAAGCACACACAAAACCAGCACCCAAGAAACGCAAAAATAGCACCCAACATACGCTAAACCAGCACCCGCCACATGCAAAACCAGCACCCAACACACGCAAAACTAGCACCCAACGCAGGCAAAACTCGCACCCGGCACACGCAAAACCAGCACACGCCACTTGCAAAACCAGCACCCAACACACGCAAAACTAGCATCCAACACATGCAAAACTAGCACCAAACACACGCAAAACCAGCACCCAATGTACAAAAAATCAACAACAAACACACGCAAAACCAGCAGCCAACACAGTCGACACAAGCACCAACACCCGGAAAACCAGAACCCAACACACACAAAACCAACACATAACACACACCAAACCAGCACCCAACACCCTCAACACAAGCAGCAACACCCACAAAACCAGCACCCAACACACACAAAACCAGCACTCAACGCATGCAAAACCAGCACCCAACACCCTCAACACAAGCAGCAACACCCACAAAACCAGCACCCAACACACACAAAACCAGTTCCCAACGCACGCAAAACCAGCACCCAACACTGTCAACACAAGCACCAACACCCGCAAAAGCAGCACCCAACACACGCAAAATCAGGAACCAACACCCTCAACACAAGCACCAACACCCACAAAACCAGCACCCAACACACAAAAAACCAGTACCCAACGCACGCAAAACCAGTACCCAACACACGCAAAACCAGCACCCAACGGACGCAAAACCAGTACCAGCACACGCAAAACCAGCAACCAACACACGCAAAACTAGTACCCGACATACGCAAAACCAGCACCCGACACATGCAAAACCAGTACCCAACACACGCAAAACTAGCACCCAACACATGCAAAACTAGCATGCGACACACGCAAAACCAGCACCCGACACATGCAAAACAAGGACCCGACACACGCAAAGCTAGCACACAACACACACAAAAGCAGCAACCAACACATGCAAAACCAGCACCCAATGTACAAAAAATCAAAATCCAACACACGCAAAACAAGCACCCAACACCGTCAACAAAAACATCAACACCCGCAAAACGAGCACGGGACCCATGCAAAACCAGCAACCAGCACAAGCAAAACCAGCACCCAACACATGCAAAACTAGCACCCAACACATGCAAAACTAGCACCCAACACACGCAAAACCAGCACCCGACACATGCAAAACCAGCACCCAACACACGCAAAACGAGCAACCAACAGACACAAAACGAGCAACCAACACAGACGAAACCAGCACCCGACACAAGCAAAACGAGCAACCGACACACGCAAAACCAGCACCCAACACAGGCAAAAGCAGCACCCAACACACGCAAAACGAGCAACCAACAAACGCAAAACGAGCAACCAACACACACAAAACCAGCACCCAATACCGTCAACACACGTACCAACAGCCACAAAACCAGCACCCAACAAACGCAAAATCTGTAACCAACGCACGCAAAACCAGCACCCAACGCACGCAAAACCAGCACCCAACACACACAAAACCAGCACCTAACACATGCAAAACAAGAACCCAAAACACGCAAAACCAGTACCCAGCACACACAAAACCAGCACCCAACACACGCAAAACCAGCACCCGACATACGCAAAACCAGCACCCGACATGCAAAACAAGCACCCAACACACGCAAATCTAGCACCCAACACACGCAAAACCAGCACACGCAAATCCAGCACCCGACACACGCAAAACCAGCATCCGACATACGAAAAACCAGCATCCAACAAACGCAAAACAAGCACCCAACACACGCAAAACCAGCACTGAACACACGCAAACAAGCACCCAACACATGCAAAACCAGCACCCAATGTACAAAAAATCAACATCCAACACACGCAAAACCAGACCCAACACCGTCAACAAAAGCACCAACACCCGCAAAACCAGCACCCGACACATGCAAAACCAGCACCCAACACACGCAAAAGTAGCACCCGACACACGCAAAACCAGGACCCAACACACGCAAAACGAGCAACCAACACACGCAAAACGAGCAACCAACACACGCAAAACCAGCACCCGACACGCGCAAAACGAGCAACCAACACACGCAAAACCAACACCCAACACATGCAAAACCAGCACCCAACACATGCAACACAAGCACCAACACCCACAAAACCAGCACCCAACAAACGCAAAATCAGTAACCAATGCACGCAAAACCAGTACCCAACGCAGGCAAAACCAGCACCCAACACACACAAAACCAGCACCTAACACATGAAAAACCAGAACCAAACACCCGTAAAACCAGTACCCAACACATGCAAAACCAGCACCCAGCACACACAAAACCAGCACCCAACACACGCAAAACCAGCGCCCGACATACGCAAAACCAGCACCCGACATGCAAAACAAGCACCCAACACACGCAAAACCAGCACACAATGTACACAAAACCATCATCCAACACACGCAAAACCAGCACCCAACACCGTCAACACAAGCACCAACAGCCACAAAACCAGCACCCAGCACATGCAAAACCAGCACCCAGTGTACACAAAACCAGCACCCAACACACGCAAAACCAGCACCCAACAGATGCAAAACCAGCACCCAAGACACGCAAAACTAGCAACCAACACATGCAAAACCAGCACCCAAAGTACACAAAACCAGCACCCAACACATGCAAAACCAGCACCCAATGTACACAAAACTAGCAACCAACACACGCAAAGCCAGCACCCAATGTACACAAAACCAGCACCCAATGTACACAAAACTAGCAACCAACACACGCAAAACCAGCACCCAATGTACACAAAACCAGCACCCAATGTACACAAAACCAGCAACCAACACACACAAAACTAGCACCCAATGTACACAAAACGAGCACCCAACACATGCAAAACCAGCACCCAATGTACACAAAACTAGCAACCAACACACGCAAAGGCAGCACCCAATGTACACAAAACGAGCACCGAATACACGCAAAACTAGCACCCAATGTACACCAATCCAGTACCCAACACATGCAAAACCAGCACCGAATGTACACAAAACCAGCACCCAATACACGCAAAACCAGCACCCAATACATGCAAAACCAGCACCCAACACATGCAAAACCAGCAACTAATGTATACAAAACCAACATCCAACACACGCAAAACCAGCACCCGACACCTTCAACACAAGCACCAACACCCGCAAAACCAGCACCCAACACACGCAAAATCAGCAACCAACACCCTCAACACAAGCACCAACACCCACAAAACCAGCACCCAGCACACGAAAAACCAGTACCCAACGCACGCAAAACCAGTACCCAACACACGCAAAACCAGCACCCAACAGACGCAAAACCAGTACCAGCACACGCAAAACCAGCAACCAACACACGCAAAACTAGTACCCGACACACGCAAAACCAGCACCCGACACATGCAAAACCTGTACCCAACACACCCAAAACTAGCACCCAACACATGCAAAACTGGCATGCGACACATGCAAAACCAGCACCCGACACACGCAAAGCTGGCACACAACACACGCAAAACCAGCACCCAACACATGCAAAACCAGCACCCAATGTACAAAAAATCAAAATTCAACACACGCAAAACAAGCACCCAACACCGTCAACAAAACCACCAACACCCGCAAAACCAGCACGGGACACATGCAAAACCAGCACCCAACACACGCAAAACCAGCACCCGACACACACAAAACGAGCAACCAACACACGCAAAATCAGCACCCAACACATGCAAAACCAGAACCCAACACATGCAAAACCAGCAACCAATGTACACAAAACCAACATCCAACACACGCAAAACCAACACCCAACACCGTCAACACAAGCACCAACACCCACAATACCAGCAGCCAACAAACGCAAAACCAGTAACCAACGCACGCAAAACCAGTACCCAACGCACGCAAAACCAGCACCCAAGACACACAAAACCAGCACCTAACTCATGCAAAACCAGAACCCAACACATGCAAAACCAGTACCAAGCACACACAAAACCAGCACCCAACAAACGCAAAACCAGCACCCAACATACGCTAAACCAGCACCCGCCACATGCAAAACCAGCACCCAACACACGCAAAACTAGCACCCAACGCAGGCAAAACTCGCACCCGGCACACGCAAAACCAGCACACGCCACTTGCAAAACCAGCACCCAACACACGCAAAACTAGCATCCAACATATGCAAAACTAGCACCAAACACACGCAAAACCAGCACCCAATGTACAAAAAATAAACAACAAACACACGCAAAACCAGCAGCCAACACAGTCGACACAAGCACCAACACCCGGAAAACCAGAACCCAACACACACAAAACCAGCACATAACACACACAAAACCAGCACCCAACACCCTCAACACAAGCAGCAACACCCACAAAACCAGCACCCAACACACACAAAACCAGCACTCAACGCACGCAAAACCAGCACACAACACCCTCAACACAAGCAGCAACACCCACAAAACCAGCACCCAACACACACAAAACCAGTTCCCAACGCACGCAATACCAGCACCCAACACTGTCAACACAAGCACCAACACCCGCAAAAGCAGCACCCAACACACGCAAAATCAGGAACCAACACCCTCAACACAAGCACCAACACCCACAAAACCAGCACCCAACACACAAAAAACCAGTACCCAACGCACGCAAAACCAGTACCCAACACACGCAAAACCAGCACCCAACGGACGCAAAACCAGTACCAGCACACGCAAAACCAGCAACCAACACACGCAAAACTAGTACCCGACATACGCAAAACCAGCACCCGACACATGCAAAACCAGTACCCAACACACACAAAACTAGCACCCAACACATGCAAAACTAGCATGCGACACACGCAAAACCAGCACCCGACACATGCAAAACAAGCACCCGACACACGCAAAGCTAGCACACAACACACACAAAAGCAGCAACCAACACATGCAAAACCAGCACCCAATGTACAAAAAATCAAAATCCAACACACGCAAAACAAGCACCCAACACCGTCAACAAAAACATCAACACCCGCAAAACCAGCACGGGACCCATGCAAAAGCAGCAACCAGCACAAGCAAAACCAGCATCCAACACATGCAAAACTAGCACCCAACACATGCAAAACTAGCACCCAACACACGCAAAACCAGCACCCGACACATGCAAAACCAGCACCCAACACACGCAAAACGAGCAACCAACAGACACAAAACGAGCAACCAACACAGACGAAACCAGCACCCGACACAAGCAAAACGAGCAACCGACACACGCAAAACCAGCACCCAACACAGGCAAAACCAGCACCCAACACACGCAAAACGAGCAACCAACAAACGCAAAACGAGCAACCAACACACACAAAACCAGCACCCAATACCGTCAACACAAGCACCAACAGCCACAAAACCAGCACCCAACAAACGCAAAATCTGTAACCAACGCACGCAAAACCAGCACCCAACGCACGCAAAACCAGCACCCAACACACACAAAACCAGCATCTAACACATGCAAAACTAGCATGCAAAGCACGCAAAACCAGAACCCAACACATGCAAAACCAGTACCCAGCACAGGCAAAACCAGCACCCAACACACACAAAACCAGCACCCGACATCTGCAAAACCAGCACCCGCCACATGCAAAACCAGCACTCAAAACACGCAAAACTAGCACCCAACGCACGCAAAACTAGCACCCGGCAAATGCAAAACCAGCACCCGCCACATGCAAAACCAGCACCCAACACAAGCAAAACTAGCACCCAACACATGCAAAACTAGCATCGAACACAGGCAAAACCAGCACCCAATGTACAAAAAATCAACAACAAACACACGCAAAACCAACACCCAACACTGTCAACAAAAGCACCAACACCCGCAAAACCAGCACCCGACACGTGCAAAACCAGCACCCAACACACACAAAACTAGCACCAAACACATGCAAAATTAGCCCCCAACACAGGCAAAACCAGCACCCGACACAAGCAAAACCAGCACCCTTCACACGCAAAACCAGCACCCAACACCGTCAACACAAGCACCAACACCCGCAAAACCAGAACCCAACACACACAAAACCAGCACACAACACACACAAAACCAGCACCCAACACCCTCAACACAAGAAGCAACACCCACAAAACCAGCACCCAACACACACAAAACCAGTATCCAACGCACGCAAAACCAGCACCCGACACCGTCAACACAAGCACCAACACCCGCAATACCAGCACCCAACGCACAAAAAACCAGTACCCATTGCACGCAAAACCAGTACCCAAACACGCAAAACCAGCACCCAACAGACGCAAAACCAGTACCAGCACACGCAAAACCAGCAAGCAACACACGAAAAACCAGTACCCGACATACGCAAAACCAGCACCCGACACATGCAAAACCAGCACCCAACACACGCAAAACTAGCACCCGACACATGCAAAACTAGCATGCGAAACACGCAAACAAGCACCCAACACATGCAAAACCAGCACCCAATGTACAAAAAATCAACATCCAACACACGCAAAACCAGACCCAACACCGTCAAAAAAAGCACCAACACCCGCAAAACCAGCACCCGACACATGCAAAACCAGCACCCAACACCCGCAAAACTAGCACCCAACACATGCAAAACTAGCACCCAACACATGCAAAACTAGCACCCAACACATGCAAAACCAGCACCCAACACACGTAAAACCAGCACCCAACACAAGCAAAACCAGCACCCAACACACGCAAAACGAAAAACCAACACACGCAAAACCAGCACCCAACACCGTCAACACAAGCACCAACACCCACAAAACCAGCACCCAACACACGCAAAACCAGCACCCGACACACACAAAACGAGCAACCAACACACGCAAAACCAGCACCCAACACATGCAAAACCAGAACCCAACACATGCAAAACCAGCAACCAATGTACACAAAACCAACATCCAACACACGCAAAACCAACACCCAACACCGTCAACACAAGCACCAACACCCACAAAACCAGCAGCCAACAAACGCAAAACCAGTAACCAACGCACGCAAAACCAGTACTCAACGCATGCAAAACCAGCACCCAAGACACACAAAACCAGCACCTAACTCATGCAAAACCAGAACCCAACACATGCAAAACCAGTACCAAGCACACACAAAACCAGCACCCAAGAAACGCAAAAAATAGCACCCAACATACGCTAAACCAGCACCCGCCACATGCAAAACCAGCACCCAACACACGCAAAACTAGCACCCAACGCAGGCAAAACTCGCACCCGGCACACGCAAAACCAGCACACGCCACTTGCAAAACCAGCACCCAACACACGCAAAACTAGCATCCAACACATGCAAAACTAGCACCAAACACACGCAAAACCAGCACCCAATGTACAAAAAATCAACAACAAACACACGCAAAACCAGCAGCCAACACAGTCGACACAAGCACCAACACCCGGAAAACCAGAACCCAACACACACAAAACCAACACATAACACACACAAAACCAGCACCCAACACCCTCAACACAAGCAGCAACACCCACAAAACCAGCACCCAACACACACAAAACCAGCACTCAACGCACGCAAAACCAGCACCCAACACCCTCAACACAAGCAGCAACACCCACAAAACCAGCACCCAACACACACAAAACCAGTTCCCAACGCACGCAAAACCAGCACCCAACACTGTCAACACAAGCACCAAC
Organism: Isurus oxyrinchus; assembly: GCA_026770705.1. Lineage (NCBI taxonomy): Eukaryota > Metazoa > Chordata > Chondrichthyes > Lamniformes > Lamnidae > Isurus > Isurus oxyrinchus. The sequence continues at coordinate 8,423 of JANJGN010005295.1, forward strand.
ACCCGCAAAAGCAGCACCCAACACACGCAAAATCAGGAACCAACACCCTCAACACAAGCACCAACACCCACAAAACCAGCACCCAACACACAAAAAACCAGTACCCAACGCACGCAAAACCAGTACCCAACACACGCAAAACCAGCACCCAACGGACGCAAAACCAGTACCAGCACACGCAAAACCAGCAACCAACACACGCAAAACTAGTACCCGACATACGCAAAACCAGCACCCGACACATGCAAAACCAGTACCCAACACACGCAAAACTAGCACCCAACACATGCAAAACTAGCATGCGACACACGCAAAACCAGCACCCGACACATGCAAAACAAGCACCCGACACACGCAAAGCTAGCACACAACACACACAAAAGCAGCAACCAACACATGCAAAACCAGCACCCAATGTACAAAAAATCAAAATCCAACACACGCAAAACAAGCACCCAACACCGTCAACAAAAACATCAACACCCGCAAAACGAGCACGGGACCCATGCAAAACCAGCAACCAGCACAAGCAAAACCAGCATCCAACACATGCAAAACTAGCACCCAACACATGCAAAACTAGCACCCAACACACGCAAAACCAGCACCCGACACATGCAAAACCAGCACCCAACACACGCAAAACGAGCAACCAACAGACACAAAACGAGCAACCAACACAGACGAAACCAGCACCGACACAAGCAAAACGAGCAACCGACACACGCAAAACCAGCACCCAACACAGGCAAAACCAGCACCCAACACACGCAAAACGAGCAACCAACAAACGCAAAACGAGCAACCAACACACACAAAACCAGCACCCAATACCGTCAACACACGAACCAACAGCCACAAAACCAGCACCCAACAAACGCAAAATCTGTAACCAACGCACGCAAAACCAGCACCCAACGCACGCAAAACCAGCACCCAACACACACAAAACCAGCACCTAACACATGCAAAACAAGAACCCAAAACACGCAAAACCAGTACCCAGCACACACAAAACCAGCACCCAACACACGCAAAACCAGCACCCGACATACGCAAAACCAGCACCCGACATGCAAAACAAGCACCCAACACACGCAAATCTAGCACCCAACACACGCAAAACCAGCACACGCAAATCCAGCACCCGACACACGCAAAACCAGCATCCGACATACGAAAAACCAGCATCCAACAAACGCAAAACAAGCACCCAACACACGCAAAACCAGCACTGAACACACGCAAACAAGCACCCAACACATGCAAAACCAGCACCCAATGTACAAAAAATCAACATCCAACACACGCAAAACCAGACCCAACACCGTCAACAAAAGCACCAACACCCGCAAAACCAGCACCCGACACATGCAAAACCAGGACCCAACACACGCAAAACGAGCAACCAACACACGCAAAACGAGCAACCAACACACGCAAAACCAGCACCCGACACGCGCAAAACGAGCAACCAACACACGCAAAACCAACACCCAACACATGCAAAACCAGCACCCAACACATGCAACACAAGCACCAACACCCACAAAACCAGCACCCAACAAACGCAAAATCAGTAACCAATGCACGCAAAACCAGTACCCAACGCAGGCAAAACCAGCACCCAACACACACAAAACCAGCACCTAACACATGAAAAACCAGAACCCAACACCCGTAAAACCAGTACCCAACACATGCAAAACCAGCACCCAGCACACACAAAACCAGCACCCAACACACGCAAAACCAGCGCCCGACATACGCAAAACCAGCACCAGACATGCAAAACAAGCACCCAACACACGCAAAACCAGCACACAATGTACACAAAACCATCATCCAACACACGCAAAACCAGCACCCAACACCGTCAACACAAGCACCAACAGCCACAAAACCAGCACCCAACACATGCAAAACCAGCACCCAGTGTACACAAAACCAGCACCCAACACACGCAAAACCAGCACCCAACAGATGCAAAACCAGCACCCAAGACACGCAAAACTAGCAACCAACACATGCAAAACCAGCACCCAAAGTACACAAAACCAGCACCCAACACATGCAAAACCAGCACCCAATGTACACAAAACTAGCAACCAACACACGCAAAGCCAGCACCCAATGTACACAAAACCAGCACCCAATGTACACAAAACTAGCAACCAACACACGCAAAACCAGCACCCAATGTACACAAAACCAGCACCCAATGTACACAAAACCAGCAACCAACACACACAAAACTAGCACCCAATGTACACAAAACGAGCACCCAACACATGCAAAACCAGCACCCAATGTACACAAAACTAGCAACCAACACACGCAAAGGCAGCACCCAATGTACACAAAACGAGCACCGAATACACGCAAAACTAGCACCCAATGTACACCAATCCAGTACCCAACACATGCAAAACCAGCACCGAATGTACACAAAACCAGCACCCAATACACGCAAAACCAGCACCCAATACATGCAAAACCAGCACCCAACACATGCAAAACCAGCAACTAATGTATACAAAACCAACATCCAACACACGCAAAACCAGCACCCGACACCTTCAACACAAGCACCAACACCCGCAAAACCAGCACCCAACACACGCAAAATCAGCAACCAACACCCTCAACACAAGCACCAACACCCACAAAACCAGCACCCAGCACACGAAAAACCAGTACCCAACGCACGCAAAACCAGTACCCAACACACGCAAAACCAGCACCCAACAGACGCAAAACCAGTACCAGCACACGCAAAACCAGCAACCAACACACGCAAAACTAGTACCCGACACACGCAAAACCAGCACCCGACACATGCAAAACCTGTACCCAACACACCCAAAACTAGCACCCAACACATGCAAAACTGGCATGCGACACATGCAAAACCAGCACCCGACACACGCAAAGCTGGCACACAACACACGCAAAACCAGCACCCAACACATGCAAAACCAGCACCCAATGTACAAAAAATCAAAATTCAACACACGCAAAACAAGCACCCAACACCGTCAACAAAACCACCAACACCCGCAAAACCAGCACGGGACACATGCAAAACCAGCACCCAACACACGCAAAACCAGCACCCGACACACACAAAACGAGCAACCAACACACGCAAAATCAGCACCCAACACATGCAAAACCAGAACCCAACACATGCAAAACCAGCAACCAATGTACACAAAACCAACATCCAACACACGCAAAACCAACACCCAACACCGTCAACACAAGCACCAACACCCACAATACCAGCAGCCAACAAACGCAAAACCAGTAACCAACGCACGCAAAACCAGTACCCAACGCACGCAAAACCAGCACCCAAGACACACAAAACCAGCACCTAACTCATGCAAAACCAGAACCCAACACATGCAAAACCAGTACCAAGCACACACAAAACCAGCACCCAACAAACGCAAAACCAGCACCCAACATACGCTAAACCAGCACCCGCCACATGCAAAACCAGCACCCAACACACGCAAAACTAGCACCCAACGCAGGCAAAACTCGCACCCGGCACACGCAAAACCAGCACACGCCACTTGCAAAACCAGCACCCAACACACGCAAAACTAGCATCCAACATATGCAAAATTAGCACCAAACACACGCAAAACCAGCACCCAATGTACAAAAAATAAACAACAAACACACGCAAAACCAGCAGCCAACACAGTCGACACAAGCACCAACACCCGGAAAACCAGAACCCAACACACACAAAACCAGCACATAACACACACAAAACCAGCACCCAACACCCTCAACACAAGCAGCAACACCCACAAAACCAGCACCCAACACACACAAAACCAGCACTCAACGCACGCAAAACCAGCACACAACACCCTCAACACAAGCAGCAACACCCACAAAACCAGCACCCAACACACACAAAACCAGTTCCCAACGCACGCAATACCAGCACCCAACACTGTCAACACAAGCACCAACACCCGCAAAAGCAGCACCCAACACACGCAAAATCAGGAACCAACACCCTCAACACAAGCACCAACACCCACAAAACCAGCACCCAACACACAAAAAACCAGTACCCAACGCACGCAAAACCAGTACCCAACACACGCAAAACCAGCACCCAACGGACGCAAAACCAGTACCAGCACACGCAAAACCAGCAACCAACACACGCAAAACTAGTACCCGACATACGCAAAACCAGCACCCGACACATGCAAAACCAGTACCCAACACACACAAAACTAGCAGCCAACACATGCAAAACTAGCATGCGACACACGCAAAACCAGCACCCGACACATGCAAAACAAGCACCCGACACACGCAAAGCTAGCACACAACACACACAAAAGCAGCAACCAACACATGCAAAACCAGCACCCAATGTACAAAAAATCAAAATCCAACACACGCAAAACAAGCACCCAACACCGTCAACAAAAACATCAACACCCGCAAAACCAGCACGGGACCCATGCAAAAGCAGCAACCAGCACAAGCAAAACCAGCATCCAAAACATGCAAAACTAGCACCCAACACACGCAAAACCAGCACCCGACACATGCAAAACCAGCACCCAACACACGCAAAACGAGCAACCAACAGACACAAAACGAGCAACCAACACAGACGAAACCAGCACCCGACACAAGCAAAACGAGCAACCGACACACGCAAAACCAGCACCCAACACAGGCAAAACCAGCACCCAACACACGCAAAACGAGCAACCAACAAACGCAAAACGAGCAACCAACACACACAAAACCAGCACCCAATACCGTCAACACAAGCACCAACAGCCACAAAACCAGCACCCAACAAACGCAAAATCTGTAACCAACGCACGCAAAACCAGCACCCAACGCACGCAAAACCAGCACCCAACACACACAAAACCAGCATCTAACACATGCAAAACTAGCATGCAAAGCACGCAAAACCAGAACCCAACACATGCAAAACCAGTACCCAGCACAGGCAAAACCAGCACCCAACACACACAAAACCAGCACCCGACATCTGCAAAACCAGCACCCGCCACATGCAAAACCAGCACTCAAAACACGCAAAACTAGCACCCAACGCACGCAAAACTAGCACCCGGCAAACGCAAAACCAGCACCCGCCACATGCAAAACCAGCACCCAACACAAGCAAAACTAGCACCCAACACATGCAAAACTAGCATCGAACACAGGCAAAACCAGCACCCAATGTACAAAAAATCAACAACAAACACACGCAAAACCAACACCCAACACTGTCAACAAAAGCACCAACACCCGCAAAACCAGCACCCGACACGTGCAAAACCAGCACCCAACACACACAAAACTAGCACCAAACACATGCAAAATTAGCCCCCAACACAGGCAAAACCAGCACCCGACACAAGCAAAACCAGCACCCTTCACACGCAAAACCAGCACCCAACACCGTCAACACAAGCACCAACACCCGCAAAACCAGAACCCAACACACACAAAACCAGCACACAACACACACAAAACCAGCACCCAACACCCTCAACACAAGAAGCAACACCCACAAAACCAGCACCCAACACACACAAAACCAGTATCCAACGCACGCAAAACCAGCACCCGACACCGTCAACACAAGCACCAACACCCGCAATACCAGCACCCAACGCACAAAAAACCAGTACCCATTGCACGCAAAACCAGTACCCAACACACGCAAAACCAGCACCCAACAGACGCAAAACCAGTACCAGCACACGCAAAACCAGCAACCAACACACGAAAAACCAGTACCCGACATACGCAAAACCAGCACCCGACACATGCAAAACCAGCACCCAACACACGCAAGACTAGCACCCGACACATGCAAAACTAGCATGCGAAACACGCAAACAAGCACCCAACACATGCAAAACCAGCACCCAATGTACAAAAAATCAACATCCAACACACGCAAAACCAGACCCAACACCGTCAAAAAAAGCACCAACACCCGCAAAACCAGCACCCGACACATGCAAAACCAGCACCCAACACCCGCAAAACTAGCACCCAACACATGCAAAACTAGCACCCAACACATGCAAAACTAGCACCCAACACATGCAAAACCAGCACCCAACACACGTAAAACCAGCACCCAACACAAGCAAAACCAGCACCCAACAGACGCAAAACGAAAAACCAACACACGCAAAACCAGCACCCAACACCGTCAACACAAGCACCAACACCCACAAAACCAGCACCCAACACACGCAAAACCAGCACCCGACACACACAAAACGAGCAACCAACACACGCAAAACCAGCACCCAACACATGCAAAACCAGAACCCAACACATGCAAAACCAGCAACCAATGTACACAAAACCAACATCCAACACACGCAAAACCAACACCCAACACCGTCAACACAAGCACCAACACCCACAAAACCAGCAGCCAACAAACGCAAAACCAGTAACCAACGCACGCAAAACCAGTACTCAACGCATGCAAAACCAGCACCCAAGACACACAAAACCAGCACCTAACTCATGCAAAACCAGAACCCAACACATGCAAAACCAGTACCAAGCACACACAAAACCAGCACCCAAGAAACGCAAAAATAGCACCCAACATACGCTAAACCAGCACCCGCCACATGCAAAACCAGCACCCAACACACGCAAAACTAGCACCCAACGCAGGCAAAACTCGCACCCGGCACACGCAAAACCAGCACACGCCACTTGCAAAACCAGCACCCAACACACGCAAAACTAGCATCCAACACATGCAAAACTAGCACCAAACACACGCAAAACCAGCACCCAATGTACAAAAAATCAACAACAAACACACGCAAAACCAGCAGCCAACACAGTCGACACAAGCACCAACACCCGGAAAACCAGAACCCAACACACACAAAACCAACACATAACACACACAAAACCAGCACCCAACACCCTCAACACAAGCAGCAACACCCACAAAACCAGCACCCAACACACACAAAACCAGCACTCAACGCACGCAAAACCAGCACCCAACACCCTCAACACAAGCAGCAACACCCACAAAACCAGCACCCAACACACACAAAACCAGTTCCCAACGCACGCAAAACCAGCACCCAACACTGTCAACACAAGCACCAACACCCGCAAAAGCAGCACCCAACACACGCAAAATCAGGAACCAACACCCTCAACACAAGCACCAACACCCACAAAACCAGCACCCAACACACAAAAAACCAGTACCCAACGCACGCAAAACCAGTACCCAACACACGCAAAACCAGCACCCAACGGACGCAAAACCAGTACCAGCACACGCAAAACCAGCAACCAACACACGCAAAACTAGTACCCGACATACGCAAAACCAGCACCCGACACATGCAAAACCAGTACCCAACACACGCAAAACTAGCACCCAACACATGCAAAACTAGCATGCGACACACGCAAAACCAGCACCCGACACATGCAAAACAAGCACCCGACACACGCAAAGCTAGCACACAACACACACAAAAGCAGCAACCAACACATGCAAAACCAGCACCCAATGTACAAAAAATCAAAATCCAACACACGCAAAACAAGCACCCAACACCGTCAACAAAAACATCAACACCCGCAAAACCAGCACGGGACCCATGCAAAAGCAGCAACCAGCACAAGCAAAACCAGCATCCAACACATGCAAAACTAGCACCCAACACATGCAAAACTAGCACCCAACACACGCAAAACCAGCACCCGACACATGCAAAACCAGCACCCAACACACGCAAAACGAGCAACCAACAGACACAAAACGAGCAACCAACACAGACGAAACCAGCACCGACACAAGCAAAACGAGCAACCGACACACGCAAAACCAGCACCCAACACAGGCAAAACCAGCACCCAACACACGCAAAACGAGCAACCAACAAACGCAAAACGAGCAACCAACACACACAAAACCAGCACCCAATACCGTCAACACACGAACCAACAGCCACAAAACCAGCACCCAACAAACGCAAAATCTGTAACCAACGCACGCAAAACCAGCACCCAACGCACGCAAAACCAGCACCCAACACACACAAAACCAGCACCTAACACATGCAAAACAAGAACCCAAAACACGCAAAACCAGTACCCAGCACACACAAAACCAGCACCCAACACACGCAAAACCAGCACCCGACATACGCAAAACCAGCACCCGACATGCAAAACAAGCACCCAACACACGCAAATCTAGCACCCAACACACGCAAAACCAGCACACGCAAATCCAGCACCCGACACACGCAAAACCAGCATCCGACATACGAAAAACCAGCATCCAACAAACGCAAAACAAGCACCCAACACACGCAAAACCAGCACTGAACACACGCAAACAAGCACCCAACACATGCAAAACCAGCACCCAATGTACAAAAAATCAACATCCAACACACGCAAAACCAGACCCAACACCGTCAACAAAAGCACCAACACCCGCAAAACCAGCACCCGACACATGCAAAACCAGCACCCAACACACGCAAAAGTAGCACCCGACACACGCAAAACCAGGACCCAACACACGCAAAACGAGCAACCAACACACGCAAAACGAGCAACCAACACACGCAAAACCAGCACCCGACACGCGCAAAACGAGCAACCAACACACGCAAAACCAACACCCAACACATGCAAAACCAGCACCCAACACATGCAACACAAGCACCAACACCCACAAAACCTGCACCCAACAAACGCAAAATCAGTAACCAATGCACGCAAAACCAGTACCCAACGCAGGCAAAACCAGCACCCAACACACACAAAACCAGCACCTAACACATGAAAAACCAGAACCCAACACCCGTAAAACCAGGACCCAACACATGCAAAACCAGCACCCAGCACACACAAAACCAGCACCCAACACACGCAAAACCAGCACCCGACATACGCAAAACCAGCACCCGACATGCAAAACAAGCACCCAACACACGCAAAACCAGCACACAATGTACACAAAACCATCATCCAACACACGCAAAACCAGCACCCAACACCGTCAACACAAGCACCAACAGCCACAAAACCAGCACCCAACACATGCAAAACCAGCACCTAGTGTACACAAAACCAGCACCCAACACACGCAAAACCAGCACCCAACAGATGCAAAACCAGCACCCAAGACACGCAAAACTAGCAACCAACACATGCAAAACCAGCACCCAAAGTACACAAAACCAGCACCCAACACATGCAAAACCAGCACCCAATGTACACAAAACTAGCAACCAACACACGCAAAGCCAGCACCCAATGTACACAAAACCAGCACCCAATGTACACAAAACTAGCAACCAACACACACAAAACTAGCACCCAATGTACACAAAACGAGCACCCAACACATGCAAAACCAGCACCCAATGTACACAAAACTAGCAACCAACACACGCAAAGGCAGCACCCAATGTACACAAAACGAGCACCGAATACACGCAAAACTAGCACCCAATGTACACCAATCCAGTACCCAACACATGCAAAACCAGCACCGAATATACACAAAACCAGCACCCAATACACGCAAAACCAGCACCCAATACATGCAAAACCAGCACCCAACACATGCAAAACCAGCAACTAATGTATACAAAACCAACATCCAACACACGCAAAACCAGCACCCGACACCTTCAACACAAGCACCAACACCCGCAAAACCAGCACCCAACACACGCAAAATCAGCAACCAACACCCTCAACACAAGCACCAACACCCACAAAACCAGCACCCAGCACACGAAAAACCAGTACCCAACGCACGCAAAACCAGTACCCAACACACGCAAAACCAGCAACCAACAGACGCAAAACCAGTACCAGCACACGCAAAACCAGCAACCAACACACGCAAAACTAGTACCCGACACACGCAAAACCAGCACCCGACACATGCAAAACCTGTACCCAACACACGCAAAACTAGCACCCAACACATGCAAAACTGGCATGCGACACATGCAAAACCAGCACCCGACACATGCAAAACCAGCACCCGACACACGCAAAGCTGGCACACAACACACGCAAAACCAGCACCCAACACATGCAAAACCAGCGCCCAATGTACAAAAAATCAAAATTCAACACACGCAAAACAAGCACCCAACACCGTCAACAAAACCACCAACACCCGCAAAACCAGCACGGGACACATGCAAAACCAGCACCCAACACACGCAAAACCAGCACCCGACACACACAAAACGAGCAACCAACACACGCAAAACCAGCACCCAACACATGCAAAACCAGAACCCAACACATGCAAAACCAGCAACCAATGTACACAAAACCAACATCCAACACACGCAAAACCAACACCCAACACCGTCAACACAAGCATCAACACCCACAATACCAGCAGCCAACAAACGCAAAACCAGTAACCAACGCACGCAAAACCAGTACCCAACGCACGCAAAACCAGCACCCAAGACACACAAAACCAGCACCTAACTCATGCAAAACCAGAACCCAACACATGCAAAACCAGTACCAAGCACACACAAAACCAGCACCCAACAAACGCAAAACCAGCACCCAACATACGCTAAACCAGCACCCGCCACATGCAAAACCAGCACCCAACACACGCAAAACTAGCACCCAACGCAGGCAAAACTCGCACCCGGCACACGCAAAACCAGCACACGCCACTTGCAAAACCAGCACCCAACACACGCAAAACTAGCATCCAACACATGCAAAACTAGCACCAAACACACGCAAAACCAGCACCCAATGTACAAAAAATCAACAACAAACACACGCAAAACCAGCAGCCAACACAGTCGACACAAGCACCAACACCCGGAAAACCAGAACCCAACACACACAAAACCAACACATAACACACACAAAACCAGCACCCAACACCCTCAACACAAGCAGCAACACCCACAAAACCAGCACCCAACACACACAAAACCAGCACTCAACGCACGCAAAACCAGCACCCAACACCCTCAACACAAGCAGCAACACCCACAAAACCAGCACCCAACACACACAAAACCAGTTCCCAACGCACGCAAAACCAGCACCCAACACTGTCAACACAAGCACCAACACCCGCAAAAGCAGCACCCAACACACGCAAAATCAGGAACCAACACCCTCAACACAAGCACCAACACCCACAAAACCAGCACCCAACACACAAAAAACCAGTACCCAACGCACGCAAAACCAGTACCCAACACACGCAAAACCAGCACCCAACGGACGCAAAACCAGTACCAGCACACGCAAAACCAGCAACCAACACACGCAAAACTAGTACCCGACATACGCAAAACCAGCACCCGACACATGCAAAACCAGTACCCAACACACGCAAAACTAGCACCCAACACATGCAAAACTAGCATGCGACACACGCAAAACCAGCACCCGACACATGCAAAACAAGCACCCGACACACGCAAAGCTAGCACACAACACACACAAAAGCAGCAACCAACACATGCAAAACCAGCACCCAATGTACAAAAAATCAAAATCCAACATACGCAAAACAAGCACCCAACACCGTCAACAAAAACATCAACACCCGCAAAACGAGCACGGGACCCATGCAAAACCAGCAACCAGCACAAGCAAAACCAGCATCCAACACATGCAAAACTAGCACCCAACACATGCAAAACTAGCACCCAACACACGCAAAACCAGCACCCGACACATGCAAAACCAACACCCAACACATGCAAAACCAGCACCCAACACATGCAACACAAGCACCAACACCCACAAAACCAGCACCCAACAAACGCAAAATCAGTAACCAATGCACGCAAAACCAGTACCCAACGCAGGCAAAACCAGCACCCAACACACACAAAACCAGCACCTAACACATGAAAAACCAGAACCCAACACCCGTAAAACCAGTACCCAACACATGCAAAACCAGCACCCAGCACACACAAAACCAGCACCCAACACATGCAAAACCAGAACCCAACACATGCAAAACCAGCACACAATGTACACAAAACCATCATCCAACACACGCAAAACCAGCACCCAACACCGTCAACACAAGCACCAACAGCCACAAAACCAGCACCCAACACATGCAAAACCAGCACCCAGTGTACACAAAACCAGCACCCAACACACGCAAAACCAGCACCCAACAGATGCAAAACCAGCACCCAAGACACGCAAAACTAGCAACCAACACATGCAAAACCAGGACCCAAAGTACACAAAACCAGCACCCAACACATGCAAAACCAGCACCCAATGTACACAAAACTAGCAACCAACACACGCAAAGCCAGCGCCCAATGTACACAAAACCAGCACCCAATGTACACAAAACTAGCAACCAACACACGCAAAACCAGCACCCAATGTACACAAAACCAGCACCCAATGTACACAAAACCAGCAACCAACACACACAAAACTAGCACCCAATGTACACAAAACGAGCACCCAACACATGCAAAACCAGCACCCAATGTACACAAAACTAGCAACCAACACACGCAAAGGCAGCACCCAATGTACACAAAACGAGCACCGAATACACGCAAAACTAGCACCCAATGTACACCAATCCAGTACCCAACACATGCAAAACCAGCACCGAATGTACACAAAACCAGCACCCAATACACGCAAAACCAGCACCCAATACATGCAAAACCAGCACCCAACACATGCAAAACCAGCAACTAATGTATACAAAACCAACATCCAACACACGCAAAACCAGCACCCGACACCTTCAACACAAGCACCAACACCCGCAAAACCAGCACCCAACACACGCAAAATCAGCAACCAACACCCTCAACACAAGCACCAACACCCACAAAACCAGCACCCAGCACACGAAAAACCAGTACCCAACGCACGCAAAACCAGTACCCAACACACGCAAAACCAGCACCCAACAGACGCAAAACCAGTACCAGCACACGCAAAACCAGCAACCAACACACGCAAAACTAGTACCCGACACACGCAAAACCAGCACCCGACACATGCAAAACCTGTACCCAACACACCCAAAACTAGCACCCAACACATGCAAAACTGGCATGCGACACATGCAAAACCAGCACCCGACACACGCAAAGCTGGCACACAACACACGCAAAACCAGCACCCAACACATGCAAAACCAGCACCCAATGTACAAAAAACCAAAATTCAACACATGCAAAACAAGCACCCAACACCGTCAACAAAACCACCAACACCCGCAAAACCAGCACGGGACACATGCAAAACCAGCACCCAACACACGCAAAACCAGCACCCGACACACACAAAACGAGCAACCAACACACGCAAAATCAGCACCCAACACATGCAAAACCAGAACCCAACACATGCAAAACCAGCAACCAATGTACACAAAACCAACATCCAACACACGCAAAACCAACACCCAACACCGTCAACACAAGCACCAACACCCACAATACCAGCAGCCAACAAACGCAAAACCAGTAACCAACGCACGCAAAACCAGTACCCAACGCACGCAAAACCAGCACCCAAGACACACAAAACCAGCACCTAACTCATGCAAAACCAGAACCCAACACATGCAAAACCAGTACCAAGCACACACAAAACCAGCACCCAACAAACGCAAAACCAGCACCCAACATACGCTAAACCAGCACCCGCCACATGCAAAACCAGCACCCAACACACGCAAAACTAGCACCCAACGCAGGCAAAACTCGCACCCGGCACACGCAAAACCAGCACACGCCACTTGCAAAACCAGCACCCAACACACGCAAAACTAGCATCCAACATATGCAAAACTAGCACCAAACACACGCAAAACCAGCACCCAATGTACAAAAAATAAACAACAAACACACGCAAAACCAGCAGCCAACACAGTCGACACAAGCACCAACACCCGGAAAACCAGAACCCAACACACACAAAACCAGCACATAACACACACAAAACCAGCACCCAACACCCTCAACACAAGCAGCAACACCCACAAAACCAGCACCCAACACACACAAAACCAGCACTCAACGCACGCAAAACCAGCACACAACACCCTCAACACAAGCAGCAACACCCACAAAACCAGCACCCAACACACACAAAACCAGTTCCCAACGCACGCAATACCAGCACCCAACACTGTCAACACAAGCACCAACACCCGCAAAAGCAGCACCCAACACACGCAAAATCAGGAACCAACACCCTCAACACAAGCACCAACACCCACAAAACCAGCACCCAACACACAAAAAACCAGTACCCAACGCACGCAAAACCAGTACCCAACACACGCAAAACCAGCACCCAACGGACGCAAAACCAGTACCAGCACACGCAAAACCAGCAACCAACACACGCAAAACTAGTACCCCGACATACGCAAAACCAGCACCCGACACATGCAAAACCAGTACCCAACACACACAAAACTAGCAGCCAACACATGCAAAACTAGCATGCGACACACGCAAAACCAGCACCCGACACATGCAAAACAAGCACCCGACACACGCAAAGCTAGCACACAACACACACAAAAGCAGCAACCAACACATGCAAAACCAGCACCCAATGTACAAAAAATCAAAATCCAACACACGCAAAACAAGCACCCAACACCGTCAACAAAAACATCAACACCCGCAAAACCAGCACGGGACCCATGCAAAAGCAGCAACCAGCACAAGCAAAACCAGCATCCAACACATGCAAAACTAGCACCCAACACACGCAAAACCAGCACCCGACACATGCAAAACCAGCACCCAACACACGCAAAACGAGCAACCAACAGACACAAAACGAGCAACCAACACAGACGAAACCAGCACCCGACACAAGCAAAACGAGCAACCGACACACGCAAAACCAGCACCCAACACAGGCAAAACCAGCACCCAACACACGCAAAACGAGCAACCAACAAACGCAAAACGAGCAACCAACACACACAAAACCAGCACCCAATACCGTCAACACAAGCACCAACAGCCACAAAACCAGCACCCAACAAACGCAAAATCTGTAACCAACGCACGCAAAACCAGCACCCAACGCACGCAAAACCAGCACCCAACACACACAAAACCAGCATCTAACACATGCAAAACTAGCATGCAAAGCACGCAAAACCAGAACCCAACACATGCAAAACCAGTACCCAGCACAGGCAAAACCAGCACCCAACACACACAAAACCAGCACCCGACATCTGCAAAACCAGCACCCGCCACATGCAAAACCAGCACTCAAAACACGCAAAACTAGCACCCAACGCACGCAAAACTAGCACCCGGCAAACGCAAAACCAGCACCCCGCCACATGCAAAACCAGCACCCAACACAAGCAAAACTAGCACCCAACACATGCAAAACTAGCATCGAACACAGGCAAAACCAGCACCCAATGTACAAAAAATCAACAACAAACACACGCAAAACCAACACCCAACACTGTCAACAAAAGCACCAACACCCGCAAAACCAGCACCCGACACGTGCAAAACCAGCACCCAACACACACAAAACTAGCACCAAACACATGCAAAATTAGCCCCCAACACAGGCAAAACCAGCACCCGACACAAGCAAAACCAGCACCCTTCACACGCAAAACCAGCACCCAACACCGTCAACACAAGCACCAACACCCGCAAAACCAGAACCCAACACACACAAAACCAGCACACAACACACACAAAACCAGCACCCAACACCCTCAACACAAGAAGCAACACCCACAAAACCAGCACCCAACACACACAAAACCAGTATCCAACGCACGCAAAACCAGCACCCGACACCGTCAACACAAGCACCAACACCCGCAATACCAGCACCCAACGCACAAAAAACCAGTACCCATTGCACGCAAAACCAG
>JANJGN010005296.1:12500-24381 GCA_026770705.1 Isurus oxyrinchus
AGGGAGAGAGAGAGAGACAGGCACAGCCAGGGAGAGAGAGAGAGACAGGCACATCCAGGGAGAGAGAGAGAAAGACAGGCACAGCCAGGGAGAGAGAGAGTGACAGGCACAGCCAGGGAAAGAGAGACAGAGAGGCACAGCCAGGGAGAGAGACAGAGATTCACAGCCAGGGAGAGAGAGAGAGAGAGAGAGACAGGCACAGCCAGGGAGAGAGAGAGAGACAGGCACAGCCAGGGACAGAGAGAGAGACAGGCACAGCCAGGGACAGAGAGAGAGACAGGCACAGCCAGGGAGAGGGAGAGAGACAGGCACAGCCAGGGAGAGGGAGAGAGACAGGCACAGCCAGGGAGAGAGAGAGAGACAGGCACAGCCAGGGAGAGAGAGAGAGACAGGCACAGTCAGGGAAAGAGAGAGACAGGCACAGCCAGGGAGAGAGAGAGAGAGAGAGAGACAGGCAGGGCCAGGGAGAGAGAGAGAGAGACAGGCACGGCCAGGGAGAGAGAGAGAGAGAGAGAGACAGGCACAGCCAGGGAGAGAGAGAGAGGCAGGCACAGCCAGGGAGAGAGAGACAGGGACAGACAGGCGCAGCCAGGGTGAGAGAGACAGGCACAGTCAGGAAAAGAGAGAGAGGCACAGCCAGGGAGAGAGAGAGAGAGAGAGAGACAGGCACAGCCAGGAAGAGAGAGAGAGAGTGACAGGCGAAGCCAGGGGGAGAGAGAGAGAGAGACAGGCACAGTCAGGAAAAGAGAGATAGACAGGCGCAGCCAGGGAGAGAGAGACAGGCACAGCCAGAGAGAGAGAGAGAGAGAGAGACAGTCACAGCCAGGGAGGTAGGGAGAGAGAGAGAGAGAGACAGGCAGAGCCAGGGAGAGAGAGAGACAGGCACAGCCAGGGACAGAGAGAGACAGGCACAGCCAGAGAGAGAGAGAGAGAGAGAGAGACAGGCACAGCCAGGGAGAGAGAGAGAGAGAGAGAGAGAGAGACAGGCACAGCCAGGGAGAGAGAGAGAGAGAGAGAGAGAGAGAGACAGGCACAGCCAGGGAGAGAGAAAGAGAGAGAGAGACACAGCCAGGGAGAGAGAAAGAGAGAGAGAGACACTGCCAGGGAGAGAGAAAGAGAGAGAGAGACACTGCCAGGGAGAGAGAAAGAGAGAGAGAGACACTGCCAGGGAGAGAGAAAGAGAGAGAGAGACAGACACAGCTAGGAAGATAGAGCGAGAGAGTGAGACAGAGAGCGAGAGAGAGAGAGAGAAAGAGAGAGAAAGAGACAGACAGACACACACAGCCGGGGGGGAGAGAGGGAGCAAGAAAGAGCGAGAGAGAAAGAGAGAGAGAAACACAGACACAGCAAGGGAGAGAGAGAGAGCGAGAGAGAGACAGGCACAGCCAGGGAGGGAGGGAGAGAGAGAGAGAGAGACAGGCACAGCCAGGGAGAGAGAGAGAGAGAGACAGGCACAGCCAGGGAGAGAGAGAGAGAGACAGGCACAGCCAGGGAGAGAGAGATAGAGAGAGACAGGCACAGCCAGGGAGAGAGAGAGAGAGAGACAGGCACAGCCAGGGAGAGAGAGATAGAGAAAGACAGGCACAGCCAGGGAGAAAGAGCGAGAGAGAGACAGGCACAGCCACAGAGAGACAGAGAGAAACAGGAACAGCTAGGAAGAGCGAGAGAGAGAGAGAGAGACAGGCACAGCCAGGGAGAGAGAGAGAGACAGGCACAGCCAGGGAGAGAGAGAGAGAGACAGGAACAGCCAGGGAGAGAGAGAGACTGGCACAGCCAGGGAGAGAGAGAGAGAGAGACAGGCACAGCCAGGGAGAGAGAGAGAGAGAAACAGGCACAGCCAGGGAGAGAGAGAGAGAGAGACAGGCACAGCCAGGGAGAGAGAGATAGAGAAAGACAGGCACAGCCAGGGAGAAAGAGAGAGAGAGAGACAGGAACAGCCACAGAGAGACAGAGAGAGACAGGCACAGCCAGGGAGAGAGAGAGACAGGCACAGCCAGGTAGAGAGAGAGAGAGAGACAGGCACAGCCAGGGAGAGAGAGAGAGAGAGAGAGAGACAGGCACAGCCAGGGAGAGAGAGAGAGAGAGAGAGAGAGAGAGACAGGCACAGCCAGGGAGAGAGAGAGACAGGCACAGCCAGGGAGAGAGAGAGAGACAGGTACAGCCAGGGAGAGAGAGAGAGAGAGAGAGAGACAGGCACATCCAGGGAGAGAGAGAGAGAGAGAGACAGGCAGGGCCAGGGAGAGAGAGAGAGAGACAGGCACAGCCAGGGAGACAGAGACAGGGAGACACAGGCGCAGCCAGGGTGAGAGAGACAGGCACAGTCAGGAAGAGAGAGAGAGAGACAGGCACAGCCAGGGACAGAGAGAGAGAGGCACAGCCAGGGAGAGAGAGAGAGAGAGAGAGAGAGAGAGACAGGCACAGCCAGGGAGAGAGAGAGAGAGAAACAGGCACAGCCAGGGAGGGAGGGAGAGAGAGAGAGAGAGACAGGCACAGCCAGGGAGGGGAGGGAGAGAGAGAGAGAGAGACAGGCACAGCCAGGGAGAGAGCGAGACAGGCACAGCCAGGGAGAGAGAGAGAAAGAGACAGGCACAGCCAGGGAGAGAGAGAGAGAGACAGGCACAGCCAGGGAGAGAGAGATAGAGAGAGACAGGCACAGCCAGGGAGAGAGAGAGAGAGAGACAGGCACAGCCAGGGAGAGAGAGATAGAGAAAGACAGGCACAGCCAGGGAGAAAGAGAGAGAGAGAGACAGGCACAGCCACAGAGAGACAGAGAGAAACAGGAACAGCTAGGAAGAGCGAGAGAGAGAGAGAGAGACAGGCACAGCCAGGGAGAGAGAGAGAGACAGGCACAGCCAGGGAGAGAGAGAGAGAGACAGGAACAGCCAGGGAGAGAGAGAGACTGGCACAGCCAGGGAGAGAGAGAGAGAGAGACAGGCACAGCCAGGGAGAGAGAGAGAGAGAAACAGGCACAGCCAGGGAGAGAGAGAGAGAGAGAGACAGGCACAGCCAGGGAGAGAGAGATAGAGAAAGACAGGCACAGCCAGGGAGAAAGAGAGAGAGAGAGACAGGAACAGCCACAGAGAGACAGAGAGAGACAGGCACAGCCAGGGAGAGAGAGAGACAGGCACAGCCAGGTAGAGAGAGAGAGAGAGACAGGCACAGCCAGGGAGAGAGAGAGAGAGAGACAGGCACAGCCAGGGAGAGAGAGAGAGAGAGAGAGAGAGAGACAGGCACAGCCAGGGAGAGAGAGAGACAGGCACAGCCAGGGAGAGAGAGAGAGACAGGTACAGCCAGGGAGAGAGAGAGAGAGAGAGAGAGACAGGCACATCCAGGGAGAGAGAGAGAGAGAGAGACAGGCAGGGCCAGGGAGAGAGAGGGAGAGACAGGCACAGCCAGGGAGACAGAGACAGGGAGACACAGGCGCAGCCAGGGTGAGAGAGACAGGCACAGTCAGGAAGAGAGAGAGAGAGACAGGCACAGCCAGGGACAGAGAGAGAGAGGCACAGCCAGGGAGAGAGAGAGAGAGAGAGAGACAGGCACAGCCAGGGAGAGAGAGAGAGAGAGAGAGAGACAGGCACAGCCAGGGAGAGAGAGAGAGACAGGCACAGCCAGGGAGAGAGAGAGAGAGACAGGCACAGCCAGGGAGAGAGAGAGAGAGAGAGAGAGAGAGAGACAGGCACAGCCAGGGAGAGAGAAAGAGAGAGAGAGACACAGCCAGGGAGAGAGAAAGAGAGAGAGAGACACTGCCAGGGAGAGAGAAAGAGAGAGAGAGACACTGCCAGGGAGAGAGAAAGAGAGAGAGAGACACTGCCAGGGAGAGAGAAAGAGAGAGAGAGACAGACACAGCTAGGAAGATAGAGCGAGAGAGTGAGACAGAGAGCGAGAGAGAGAGAGAGAAAGAGAGAGAAAGAGACAGACAGACACACACAGCCGGGGGGGAGAGAGGGAGCAAGAAAGAGCGAGAGAGAAAGAGAGAGAGAAACACAGACACAGCAAGGGAGAGAGAGAGAGCGAGAGAGAGAGACAGGCACAGCCAGGGAGGGAGGGAGAGAGAGAGAGAGAGACAGGCACAGCCAGGGAGAGAGAGAGAGAGAGACAGGCACAGCCAGGGAGAGAGAGAGAGAGACAGGCACAGCCAGGGAGAGAGAGATAGAGAGAGACAGGCACAGCCAGGGAGAGAGAGAGAGAGAGACAGGCACAGCCAGGGAGAGAGAGATAGAGAAAGACAGGCACAGCCAGGGAGAAAGAGCGAGAGAGAGACAGGCACAGCCACAGAGAGACAGAGAGAAACAGGAACAGCTAGGAAGAGCGAGAGAGAGAGAGAGAGACAGGCACAGCCAGGGAGAGAGAGAGAGACAGGCACAGCCAGGGAGAGAGAGAGAGAGACAGGAACAGCCAGGGAGAGAGAGAGACTGGCACAGCCAGGGAGAGAGAGAGAGAGAGACAGGCACAGCCAGGGAGAGAGAGAGAGAGAAACAGGCACAGCCAGGGAGAGAGAGAGAGAGAGACAGGCACAGCCAGGGAGAGAGAGATAGAGAAAGACAGGCACAGCCAGGGAGAAAGAGAGAGAGAGAGACAGGAACAGCCACAGAGAGACAGAGAGAGACAGGCACAGCCAGGGAGAGAGAGAGACAGGCACAGCCAGGTAGAGAGAGAGAGAGAGACAGGCACAGCCAGGGAGAGAGAGAGAGAGAGAGAGACAGGCACAGCCAGGGAGAGAGAGAGAGAGAGAGAGAGAGAGAGAGACAGGCACAGCCAGGGAGAGAGAGAGACAGGCACAGCCAGGGAGAGAGAGAGAGACAGGTACAGCCAGGGAGAGAGAGAGAGAGAGAGAGAGACAGGCACATCCAGGGAGAGAGAGAGAGAGAGAGACAGGCAGGGCCAGGGAGAGAGAGAGAGAGACAGGCACAGCCAGGGAGACAGAGACAGGGAGACACAGGCGCAGCCAGGGTGAGAGAGACAGGCACAGTCAGGAAGAGAGAGAGAGAGACAGGCACAGCCAGGGACAGAGAGAGAGAGGCACAGCCAGGGAGAGAGAGAGAGAGAGAGAGAGAGAGAGACAGGCACAGCCAGGGAGAGAGAGAGAGAGAAACAGGCACAGCCAGGGAGGGAGGGAGAGAGAGAGAGAGAGACAGGCACAGCCAGGGAGGGAGGGAGAGAGAGAGAGAGAGACAGGCACAGCCAGGGAGAGAGCGAGACAGGCACAGCCAGGGAGAGAGAGAGAAAGAGACAGGCACAGCCAGGGAGAGAGAGAGAGAGACAGGCACAGCCAGGGAGAGAGAGATAGAGAGAGACAGGCACAGCCAGGGAGAGAGAGAGAGAGAGACAGGCACAGCCAGGGAGAGAGAGATAGAGAAAGACAGGCACAGCCAGGGAGAAAGAGAGAGAGAGAGACAGGCACAGCCACAGAGAGACAGAGAGAAACAGGAACAGCTAGGAAGAGCGAGAGAGAGAGAGAGAGACAGGCACAGCCAGGGAGAGAGAGAGAGACAGGCACAGCCAGGGAGAGAGAGAGAGAGACAGGAACAGCCAGGGAGAGAGAGAGACTGGCACAGCCAGGGAGAGAGAGAGAGAGAGACAGGCACAGCCAGGGAGAGAGAGAGAGAGAAACAGGCACAGCCAGGGAGAGAGAGAGAGAGAGAGACAGGCACAGCCAGGGAGAGAGAGATAGAGAAAGACAGGCACAGCCAGGGAGAAAGAGAGAGAGAGAGACAGGAACAGCCACAGAGAGACAGAGAGAGACAGGCACAGCCAGGGAGAGAGAGAGACAGGCACAGCCAGGTAGAGAGAGAGAGAGAGACAGGCACAGCCAGGGAGAGAGAGAGAGAGAGACAGGCACAGCCAGGGAGAGAGAGAGAGAGAGAGAGAGAGAGACAGGCACAGCCAGGGAGAGAGAGAGACAGGCAAAGCCAGGGAGAGAGAGAGAGACAGGTACAGCCAGGGAGAGAGAGAGAGAGAGAGAGAGACAGGCACATCCAGGGAGAGAGAGAGAGAGAGAGACAGGCAGGGCCAGGGAGAGAGAGGGAGAGACAGGCACAGCCAGGGAGACAGAGACAGGGAGACACAGGCGCAGCCAGGGTGAGAGAGACAGGCACAGTCAGGAAGAGAGAGAGAGAGACAGGCACAGCCAGGGACAGAGAGAGAGAGGCACAGCCAGGGAGAGAGAGAGAGAGAGAGAGACAGGCACAGCCAGGGAGAGAGAGAGAGAGAGAGAGAGACAGGCACAGCCAGGGAGAGAGAGAGAGACAGGCACAGCCAGGGAGAGAGAGAGAGAGACAGGCACAGCCAGGGAGAGAGAGAGAGACAGGCACAGCCAGGGAGACAGAGACAGAGACAGGCAGGGCCAGGGAGAGAGAGAGAGAGACAGGCACAGCCAGGGAGAGAGAGAGAGAGAGAGAGAGAGAGAGAGAGACAGGCACAGCCAGGGAGAGAGAGAGAGGCAGGCACAGCCAGGGAGAGAGAGAGAGGCAGGCACAGCCAGGGAGAGAGAGACAGGGAGAGACAGGCGCAGCCAGGGTGAGAGAGACAGGCACAGCCAGGAAAAGAGAGAGAGAGACAGGCACAGCCAGGGAGAGAGAGAGAGAGGGAGAGAGACAGGCACAGCCAGGGAGAGAGAGAGAGACAGGCACATCCAGGGAGAGAGAGAGAGAGAGAGACAGGCACAGCCAGGGAGAGAGAGAGAGAGAGAGAGAGAGACAGGCAGGGCCAGGGAGAGAGAGAGAGAGACAGGCACGGCCAGGGAGAGAGAGAGAGAGAGAGAGACAGGCACAGCCAGGGAGAGAGAGAGAGGCAGGCACAGCCAGGGAGAGAGAGACAGGGACAGACAGGCGCAGCCAGGGTGAGAGAGACAGGCACAGTCAGGAAAAGAGAGAGAGGCACAGCCAGGGAGAGAGAGAGAGAGAGAGACAGGCACAGCCAGGAAGAGAGAGAGAGAGTGACAGGCGAAGCCAGGGAGAGAGAGAGAGAGAGACAGGCACAGTCAGGAAAAGAGAGATAGACAGGCGCAGCCAGGGAGAGAGAGACAGGCACAGCCAGAGAGAGAGAGAGAGAGAGAGAGAGACAGTCACAGCCAGGGAGGTAGG
This sequence comes from Isurus oxyrinchus, assembly GCA_026770705.1. NCBI lineage: Eukaryota > Metazoa > Chordata > Chondrichthyes > Lamniformes > Lamnidae > Isurus > Isurus oxyrinchus. The sequence goes on from JANJGN010005296.1 coordinate 19,583, forward strand.
GAGAGAGAGAGAGAGAGACAGGCAGAGCCAGGGAGGGAGGGAGAGAGAGAGACAGGCACAGCCAGGGACAGAGAGAGACAGGCACAGCCAGAGAGAGAGAGAGAGAGAGAGAGACAGGCACAGCCAGGGAGAGAGAGAGAGAGAGAGACAGGCACAGCCAGGGAGAGAGAGAGAGAGACAGGCACAGCCAGGGAGAGAGAAAGAGAGAGAGAGACACAGCCAGGGAGAGAGAAAGAGAGAGAGAGACACTGCCAGGGAGAGAGAAAGAGAGAGAGAGACACTGCCAGGGAGAGAGAAAGAGAGAGAGAGACACTGCCAGGGAGAGAAAAAGAGAGAGAGAGACAGACACAGCTAGGAAGATAGAGCGAGAGAGTGAGACAGAGAGCGAGAGAGAGAGAGAGAAAGAGAGAGAAAGAGACAGACAGACACACACAGCCGGGGGGGAGAGAGGGAGCAAGAAACAGCGAGAGAGAAAGAGAGAGAGAAACACAGACACAGCAAGGGAGAGACAGAGAGCGAGAGACAGACAGAGACAGACACAGCAAGGGAGGGAGGGAGAGAGAGAGAGAGAAACAGGCACAGCCAGGGAGGGAGGGAGAGAGAGAGAGAGAGACAGGCACAGCCAGGGAGGGAGGGAGAGAGAGAGAGAGAGACAGGCACAGCCAGGGAGAGAGCGAGACAGGCACAGCGAGGGAGAGAGAGAGAGAGAGACAGGCACAGCCAGGGAGAGAGAGAGAGAGAGACAGGCACAGCCAGGGAGAGAGAGATAGAGAGAGACAGGCACAGCCAGGGAGAGAGAGAGAGAGAGACAGGCACAGCCAGGGAGAGAGAGATAGAGAAAGACAGGCACAGCCAGGGAGAAAGAGAGAGAGAGAGACAGGCACAGCCACAGAGAGACAGAGAGAAACAGGAACAGCTAGGAAGAGCGAGAGAGAGAGAGAGAGACAGGCACAGCCAGGGAGAGAGAGAGAGACAGGCACAGCCAGGGAGAGAGAGAGAGAGATAGAGACAGGCACAGCCAGGGAGGGAGAGAGAGAGAGAGAGAGAGAGAGAGAGAGAGACAGGCACAGCCAGGGAAAGAGAGAGACAGGCACAGCCAGGGAGAGAGAGAGAGAGAGACAGGCACAGCCAGGGAGAGAGAGAGAGAGAGACAGGCACAGCCAGGGAGAGAGAGAGAGAGAGAGAGACAGGCACAGCCAGGGAGAGAGAGAGAGAGAGAGACAGGCACAGTCAGGGAGAGAGAGAGAGGCACAAACAGGGAGAGAGAGAGAGGGAGAGACAGACGCAGCCAGGGAAAGAGACAGAGAGAGAGAGAGTCAGTCACAGCCAGGGAGAGAGAGAGAGAGAGAGAGAGAGAGAGAGAGAGTGACAGGCACAGCCAGGGAGGGAGGGGGAGAGAGAGAGACAGGCACAGCCAGGGAGAGAGAGAGAGAGAGAGAGAGAGAGAGAGAGAGAGAGAGAGAGAGTGACAGGCACAGCCAGGGAGGGAGGGGGAGAGAGGGAGACAGGCACAGCCAGGGGGAGAGGGAGAGAGACAGGCACAGCCAGGGAGAGAGGGAGAGATAGGCGCAGCCAGGGAAAGAGAGAGAGAGACAGGCAAAGCCAGGGTGAGAGAGAGAGACAGGCACAGCCAGGGAGAGAGAGAGAGAGACAGGCACAGCAGGGAGAGAGAGAGAGAGAGACAGGCACAGCCAGGGAGAGAGAGAGAGAGACAGGCACAGCCAGGGAGAGAGAGAGAGAGACAGGCACAGCCAGGGAGAGAGAGAGTGACAGGCACAGCCAGGGAGAGAGAGAGAGACAGGCACAGCCAGGGAGAGAGTGAGATAGACAGGCACAGCCAGGGAGAGAGAGGGAGAGACAGACGCAGCCAGGGAAAGAAACAGAGAGGGAGAGAGACAGGCACAGCCAGGGTGAGAGAGATAAAGAGAATCAGTCACAGCCAGGGAGAGAGAGAGAGAGAGAGAGAGAGAGAGTGACAGGCACAGCCAGGGAGGGACGGGGAGAGAGAGAGACAGGCACAGCCAGGGAGAGAGAGAGAGAGAGAGAGAGAGAGAGAGAGAGAGTGACAGGCACAGCCAGGGAGGGAGGGGGAGAGAGAGAGACAGGCACAACCAGGGAGAGAGAGAGAGAGACAGGCACAGCCAGGGAGAGAGAGAGTGACAGGCACAGCCAGGGAGAGAGAGAGTGACAGGCACAGCCAGGGAGAGAGAGAGAGACAGGCACAGCCAAGGAGAGAGAGAGAGAGACAGGCACAGCCAGGGAGAGAGAGAGAGAGACAGGAGCAGCCAGTGAGAGAGAGAGAGAGAGAGAGACAGGCACAGTCAGGGAGAGAGAGAGAGAGAGAGAGACAGGCACAGCCAGGGAGAGAGAGGGAGAGACAGACGCAGCCAGGGGAAAGAGACAGAGAGAGAGAGAGACAGGCACAGCCAGGGTGAGAGAGATAAAGAGAATCAGTCGCAGCCAGGGAGAGAGAGAGAGAGAGAGAGAGAGAGAGTGACAGGCACAGCCAGGGAGGGAGGGGGAGAGAGAGAGACAGGCACAGCCAGGGAGAGAGAGAGAGAGACAGGCACAGCCAGGGAGAGAGGGAGAGATAGGCGCAGCCAGGGAAAGAGAGAGAGAGAGACAGGCAAAGCCAGGGTGAGAGAGACAGGCGCAGCCAGGGAGATAGAGAGAGAGACAGGCACAGCCAGGGAGAGAGAGAGAGAGAGACAGGCACAGCCAGGGAGAGAGAGAGAGAGACAGGCACAGCCAGGGAGAGAGAGAGAGTGACAGGCACAGCCAGGGGGAGAGAGAGAGTGACAGGCACAGCCAGGGGAAGAGAGAGAGAGTGACAGGCACAGCCAGGAGAGAGAGAGTGACAGGCACAGCCAGGGAGAGAGAGAGAGACAGGCACAGCCAAGGAGAGAGAGAGACAGGCACAGCCAGGGAAGAGAGAGAGTGACAGGCACAGCCAGGGAGAGAGAGAGAGAGGACAGGCACAGCCAGGGAGAGAGAGAGAGACAGGCACAGCCAGAGAGAGAGAGAGTGACAGGCACAGCCAGGGAGAGAGAGAGAGACAGGTACAGCCAGGGAGAGACAGAGAGAGACAGGCACAGCCAGGGAGAGAGAGAGAGACAGGCACAGCCAGGGAGAGAGAGAGAGACAGGCACAGCCAGGGAGAGAGAGAGAGACAGGCACAGCCAGGGAGAGAGAGAGAGAGAGACAGGCACAGCCAGGGAGAGAGAGAGAGAGAGAGAGACAGGCGCAGCCAGGGTGAGAGAGAGAGACAGGCACAACCAAGGAGAGAGAGAGAGACAGGCACAGCCAGGGAGAGAGAGAGACAGGCACAGCCAGGGAGAGAGAGAGAGACAGGCACAGCCAGGGAGAGAGAGAGAGAGACAGGCACAGCCAGGGAGAGAGAGAGAGAGAGAGAGAGAGAGAGACAGGCACAGCCAGGGATAGAGAGAGAGAGACAGGCACAGCCAGGGAGAGAGAGAGTGACAGGCACAGCCAGGGAGAGAGTGACAGGCACAGCCAGGGAGAGAGAGAGAGAGAGACAGGCACAGCCAGGGAGAGAGAGAGAGAGAGAGAGAGAGAGGCACAGCCAGGGAGAGAGAGAGAGAGACAGGCACAGCCAGGGAGAGAGAGAGAGACAGGCACAGCCAGGGAGAGAGAGAGAGAGACAGGCACAGCCAGGGAGAGAGGAGAGAGAGACAGGCACAGCCAGTGAGAGAGAGAGAGAGAGAGAGAGAGAGACAGGCACAGTCAGGGAGAGAGAGAGAGAGACAGACAGGCACAGCCAGGGAGAGAGAGGGAGAGACAGACGCAGCCAGGGAAAGAGACAGAGAGAGAGAGAGACAGGCACAGCCAGGGTGAGAGAGATAAAGAGAATCAGTCGCAGCCAGGGAGAGAGAGAGAGAGAGAGAGTGACAGGCACAGCCAGGGAGGGAGGGGGAGAGAGAGAGAGACAGGCACAGCCAGGGAGAGAGAGAGAGAGAGAGAGAGAGAGAGAGAGAGAGAGAGTGACAGGCACAGCCAGGGAGGGAAGGGGGAGAGAGAGAGACAGGCACAGCCAGGGAGAGAGAGAGAGAGACAGGCACAGACAGGGAGAGAGGGAGAGATAGGCGCAGCCAGGGAAAGAGAGAGAGAGACAGGCAAAGCCAGGGTGAGAGAGACAGGCGCAGCCAGGGAGAGAGAGAGAGAGACAGGCACAGCCAGGGAGAGAGAGAGAGAGAGACAGGCACAGCCAGGGGGAGAGAGAGAGTGACAGGCACAGCCAGGGAGAGAGAGAGTGACAGGCACAGCCAGGGAGAGAGAGAGAGAGACAGACAGACAGCCAGGAAGAGGGAGAGAGAGAGAGAGACAGGCACAGCCAGGGAGAGAGAGAGAGAGAGAGAGGGAGACAGGCACAGCCAGGGAGAGAGAGACAGAGACAGGCACAGCCAGAGAGAGAGAGAGAGAGACAGGCACAGCCAGTGAGAGAGAGAGAGAGAGACAGGCACAGCCAGGGAGAGAGAGAGACAGGCACAGCCAGGGAGAGAGAGAGAGAGACAGGCGCAGCCAGGGAGAGAGAGAGAGAGACAGGCACAGCCAGGGAGAGAGAGAGTGACAGGCACAGCCAGGGAGAGAGAGAGAGAGACAGGCACAGCCAGAGAGAGAGAGAGAGAGAGAGAGAGAGAGAGAGACAGGCACAGCCAGGGAGAGAGAGAGAGACAGGCACAGCCAGGGAGAGAGAGAGAGAGAGACAGGCACAGCCAGTGAGAGAGAGAGAGAGAGAGAGACAGGCACAGTCAGGGAGGAGAGAGAGAGAGACAGACAGG
>JANJGN010005297.1:0-7500 GCA_026770705.1 Isurus oxyrinchus
ACCTGAGGCAGAAAAATGGCCGGTCAACAATTCTGTTCATTTCCATAGTTAAACCTTCGACAGACCCTTTCAAATTAAAACCTTTCAAACATTGAAAAAGCAACAATTCTACCAAACCAAACCCTTCCCTTGCCTGTAGGCTGATGAATGGCACAGACTCAGTTGCTGACTACTCCCTCTTGGCACTCACAGGAGGGAGTGAACCCTACTAAGGATTTAAACTCTTGAATCCCACCTCCCATTGCCTCTGTCTCTTGCTACGACCACATGAAAGTAAAAGTATGATGGAATTAAGGAATCAGGACATCATTCCACACGTAAGCTGTTCAAGACTGCCCGATCTCCAATTTTAGAAAACTCATAAAAGATTGAGAATTTAATTAACTTAGCCCTACAACCTATGATCTATGTATCTACGTCCAGATCTGGGTGCCATACTTGAGGAAGGATGTGAAGCCATTGGAGAGATTACAGAGGAGATTCACAAGAGTAATTCCAGGGATAAAGAACTGTCGCTATGGGGATAGACTGGAGAGGTTGGGGTTGTTTTCCTTGGAGAAAAGAAGGCTGAGGGGAGACTTGATGGAGGTATTCAAGATCCTGAGGGGTGTGGACAGGGTAAATAGTGAGAACCTGCTCCCACTCAAGAGAGCATCAAGAACTAGAGGGCGCAGATTCAAAATCATTGGCAAAAGGAGTAAATGTGATGTGAGGAAATTTTGTTTTTCACCCAGAGGGTGTTTGGAGTCTGCAGTGGACATCCTGAGAGGGTGGAGGAGGCAGGTTCGAGCGAGGTATTCAGGATTGCTACCTGAAAAGAGAGAATGTGCAAGGTTGCACGGATAAGGTAGAGGAGCGGGGCTAGGTGGAATGCTCTTTCAGAGAGCCAGTGCAGACTCGATGGGCTGAATGGCCTCCTTCTGCGCTGTAAAGATCCTGTGACTCTGTGACTTCAATACAAAATACAGAGTGCAGTATACCTTTCATTTTATGGAGGAGGGGGGCGAGGCGGAGGAGGGGGGAGGAGGAGGGGGGAGGGGGAAGGGGAGGGGGAGGAGGGGGCGAGGAGGAGGAGGGGGCAGGGGGAGGGGGAGGGGGAGGGGGAGGAGAAGGGGGAGGGGGAGGAGGAAGGCAGGAGGAGGAGGAGAAGGAGGGGGAGGAGGAGGAGGAGGGGGAGGGGGAGGGGGAGGAGGAAGGGGAGGGGAGGAGGGGGCGAGGAGGAGGAGGAGGGGGAGGGGGGAGGGGGAGGGGGAGGGGGAGGAGGAAGGCGGGGGAGGGGGAGGGGGAGGAGGAAGGCGGGGGAGGGGGAGGGGGAGGAGGAGGGGGAGGAGGAAGGCGGGAGGAGGAGGAGAAGGAGGGGGAGGCCAGCAAGTGCTGTGATATTGGGATATGATATGTGAACCAGCGCCACGATATTGGTGCCCAGTCTGCACAATATTTCCCGGGTTTCTTTTTCACCTTAACCACCACCCCCACCCTGCACCATTGCTTCGATTCTTGCAATCGCTGGTAAAAGCTGTCAAGTTGGACTTAGTTGAATCTTCCACCATTTTGGAATAAGCTAAATTTCTTGACTGATCAAACAACACATAGGCACTGGGTCGGGTTTGCACAGGAAACATCACCAGGCGTGCTACGTTCAAAGCGTGATAAGAGTTTGAGAGAAGGAAACTCATCTCTTCAAGAGAAGTTATTCTTTATAAAATTAAAAATATCAACCACCTTTGAGTCTGCTAAAGATCGAAATATGGTGCAATCGCTGAATTGGCCCATCACTTTGCGCCTCGGACCGTGATGTGTGATGAAATTTGTTCCGCACGTCACTAACCGACTCACTTTAACCACATTTAAAGCTGTTTGCCTGTCAAGCAGGATGCCAGTTAACCCACATTTATCTTTTTTATCTCCTGTTTGTCTGTTCTGTCTCATCAATGTCTAGGACAGTGAAAAACCCTCAAAAAGGTGCTCTAAATAATGACCTACCTTCACCGAAACAATACTAAAACCCTTTTCTTGTATTATGAGCACTGTAGGGCATTGTCATTCCGATTGGAGCCCATCTTTACCAATGCATTTGAAGAGGATCTGCCAGACAACATTGAGAGCCACTGCCCTAGTCTCCGGTAAATCTATCGATCTCGGTCCTGAACATACTGAGCACCCACGTCTCTCTGGGGCAGAGAATTTTCAAGGCTCACCACCCTCTGACAGAAGGAGTCAAGAAAGAAATCAAGGCTGGCACTTATATAGCACTTTTCGCAGCCACCGCTTTTACAGTCAATGCAGTACCCGCCACTGTTGTTATGTGGCAAACGCAGCAGCCAGTTTGTGCACAGACAGCTCCCCCAAACAGCACTGCAATAATGGCCAGATTATCTGTTTCTTTGCAATGTTGGTGGAGGGATACCTATTCTCCCCAGGACATCGGGGAGAAATTCCCTGCTCTTCCTCAAAGTAGAGGGCACAGGATCTTTTACACCCACACCAGCAAACAGCTGGGGCCTTCCTTTTCTTAAATGGCTGACTGCTTTTCTGAATCTGTGACCCACGTTCAAGACTCTCTAGCCACGGGGAGCAGCCACTCAGCATCTGTCAAGCTATTGACAAAGGATATTCAATGCGATCATCCCTTTATTCTTCTGAACTCCAGCGAGTTTAGGCCCAATCTCTCCTCACAGGTCTAACCTACTGTCCTGGGCCCCGCAAACTGGAAAAGGCCTCCCCCAGTGCCTGTCACTCGGCCAATAACCACTGCCGAACGATGCAGTGAGGGGCTATTTGACCGGGATGTTCACCGCCACACTCACCTCACCCGGCGTCGGCGTACCCACTCCCACGGCCGGGGGCGGGGGGGGCTCTGAGGCCAATCGCTGAATCTCTGCCACCGAGGCTCGATGTGTCCGCTGGAGTTTGTGGGGGGGTGGTGGAAGGGGCTGATTGAAATGTACAAGATCCTGAGGGGTCTTGACAGGGCAGATGTAGAGAGGATGTTCCCTCTTGTGGGGGGAATCTCGAAATAGGATTCACTGTTTAAAAATAGGGGCATCGCCCAATTCAGACAAAGATATAAGGAGAATCTTTTCCCTCAGAGGGTTGTGAGTCTTTGGAATTCTCTTCCTGAAAAGGCGGTGGAAGCAGAGTATATGAATATTTTTAAGGCAGAGCTGGATAGATTCTTGGTTAGCAAGGGTTATTGAGGCGGGGGGGGTGGGGGGGGGTGGTGGTAGGTAGGCAGCATATGTGCGGTTGAGGTTACACTCAGACCAGCCACGATCTTATTGAATGGTGGAGCAGTGGTCTACTCCTTCTCCTAATCCCGTAAGCTCGTAACATCAAAACAGATTATTTAGTCATTACTGTAGTTTGTGGGATCCTGCTCTGGGTAAGTTGGGGCTGCCCCATTTCCTACACTTCAAAAACTACGGCACTGGCTGGGAAACACTTAGAGGTGCTATCGCAATCCTCTACGAAATGGGCTTCGTAACCCAGGACCCCCTTCACTCGTGGCTGAACACTGGGGTGAAAGCTGCCGATCAGGAACAATGTCTTTCCAAAGAGGACTGAGGGTCTTACCTTCAGATCGAGAATCGACAAACTCTTTCATCGCCTGGGCTTTTCTGAGTAAGATGCAGAAGGTTTCATTCTGTTTAGTGGCAAACCTGTGACATGAAATCAGAGGGAGGCATGTCAAGTTGAATCCCAAACAAGCAAACATCGACCAACTTGGCCTCTACTGAAAGAATGATCTGACTGAGATGCTTCGCATGACTGAACGAGCGCCCAGAGACAGGCAGTGAGGAACCATTTCCTCTGGTTAGGACACTTCACAAATGGGAGGGGAGAGAGAACCTTTTCACGCAGCGAGTAGTGAGGGTTTGGAATGCGCTGCCTGGAGTGTGGTGGGGGCAGGTTCAATTGAGGCATTTATACGGCATTGGATGGTTAGTTAAACTGAAACAATGTGCAGGGTTATGGGGAAAAGGCAGGGGATTGGCACTCGGTTCAAATGCTCAGAAAGCCATCACAGACATGATGGGTAGAATGGCCTCCTGCAGTGTAACAGTTCTGTGATTCTGTCATTCAATCCAAACAATGCACTTCACCCTCCGGCCCCCGCCAGTGTTATACAGTGACAGACCTGTCCCCTCCAGTACTGTACCTGTAATACAGTGACATACCCGTCCCCATCAGTACTGTACCCCAGTGTTATACAGTGACATACCCGTCCCCATCAGTACTGTACCCCAGTGTTATACAGTGACATACCCGTCCCCATCAGTACTGTACCCCAGTGTTATACAGTGACATACCCGTCCCCACCAGTACTGTACCCCAGTGTTATACAGTGACAGTCCCGTCCCCACCAGTACTGTACCCCAGTGTTGTACAGTGACAGACCCGTCCCCACCAGTACTGTACCCCAGTGTTATACAGTGACATACCCGTCCCCACCAGTACTGTACCCCAGTGTTATACAGTGACAGACCCGTCCCCACCAGTACTGTACCCCAGTGTTATACAGTGACAGACCTGTCCCCACCAGTACTGTACCCCAATGTTATACAGTGACATACCCGTCCCCACCAGTACTGTACCCCAGTGTTATACAGTGAGAGACCTGTCCCCACCAGTACTGTACCCCAGTGTTATACAGTGACAGTCCCGTCCCCACCAGTACTGTACCCCAGTGTTATACAGTGACAGACCCGTCCACACCAGTACTGTACCCCAATATTATACAGTGACAGACCCGTCCACACCAGTATTGTACCCCAGTGTTATACAGTGACAGACCCGTCCCCACCAGTACTGTACCCCAATATTATACAGTGACAGACCCGTCCCCACCAGTACTGTACCCCAGTGTTATACAGTGACAGACCCGTCCCCACCAGTACTGTACCCCAGTGTTATACAGTGACAGACCCGTCCCCACCAGTACTGTACCCCAGTGTTATACAGTGACAGACCCGTCCCCACCAGTACTGTACCCCCGTGTTATACAGTGACAGACCCGTCCCCACCAGTACTGTACCCCAGTGTTATACAGTGACAGACCTGTCCCCACCAGTACTGTACCCCAGTGTTATACAGTGACAGACCCGTCCCCACCAGTACTGTATCCCAGTGTTATACAGTGACAGTCCCGTCCCCACCAGTACTGTACCCCAGTGTTATACAGTGACAGATCCTGTCCCCACCAGTACTGTACCCCAGTCTTATACAGTGACAGACCCGTCCCCACCAGCACTGTACCCCAGTGTTATACAGTGACAGACCTGTCCCCACCAGTACCCCATCCCAATGTACTTACTGGAGGTACTGGGAGCACACTGCATGGTTCCTATAACTCTTCAGATGCTGGTAGTATCTTTGTTGCAATGGTTCCTGTAGAATTCTTTTGCAGCAATTTACTCCAAATTCTCCCCCATATCTGTGACTGAGCGCTGCAGAAAGAAACACACCAAGTCATGACTTGTATCGATCACTTTGTTGTGCGCTGTCAGGCAGAGGAACCCGTGTTTTTCGAAGAGATGTTTGTCCTGGGATATTTACTGATGTTATCTCCCCGAGGTTTCTCTTTACTCTGATCTCCAGCGGGCCCTGGTCACATATTGACTGTCTTCTTGGGGCTTTAGTGACAAAAGGAGATCTTTTCCTGTCAACGGAGGCTTCCTTTGTTGCCCCTCCTCATACCCCAGGATCCCAGCTCTAGAGCCGACAGACTGTCAAGTGGCAATTCGACTGCAGCAGGAATCACACCCCGACCCTCAACGCCAGTGGCGGACTCACCATTATTTTGTTAATCTATCGTTTGCTTTTCTTCACTTAGGCGAAGGGGTCCAGAGAGCGGTGAGTGGAAGGGGTGTGGTGGGGGAGGGCGGAGAGTAGAGGAGATGGGGGGGGTGGGGGGGGGAGGGGGCAGGAGAGGGGGAAAGGAGAAGGGGAAGGGGAGGGGTTAGTTTAGGGGTTATGGATGGCTGTGAAGAGAGGAGGAGGGGGCAGGGGAGTGAATAGGGCCAGGGAGGGGAGGTGAGGGAGGGAGAGGGGGAGAGAGAAAGGGGTCGTGGAGGGAGAGATGGTAGGGGAGGGGCAAGGGAGAAGGAGAAAGAGGGAGGAGGGGGTGTCGAGGAGGGCAAGAGAGAGGATAGGAAGGGGGAGAGGAGGTGAGGAGGGGGGAGAGAGAGGGTCATGGCAGAGGGAGAGAGAGAGAGAGACGGCGGGGGGGGGTAAGGGCGAAGGGGAAGGGGAGGGAGGGGGGAGCAGGGGTGAGGAGGAGGTGCAGGGAGAGGAAAGGAATAGGGACATGAGGGAGGGGAAGAAATAGGGGTGGGGACGGGGAGGGGGAGAGGAAAGGGAGGGGAGAGTGGGGGGAGGAGGAGGGGAGGAGGAGGGAATCTGGAAGAGGTCAAGAAGTGGTGAGGGGATGAGGGGGTCCAGGCGAGAGAGGAGGGGGTCAGGGAGAGGGGAGAGGGGAGAGGCGGAGAGGGGGAGAGGCGGGGGAGGAGGAGGGGAGGGCGAGAGGGGAGTGGGACAGAGAGGGGAGTGGGGCAGAGAGGGGGAGAGGAGGAGGGGAGAAGGGGAGAGAGGAATGGGGGGAAGAGGGTGACGGGGAGAGGGAGAGGGGGAGAGGGAGGAGAGGGGGAGAGGGGGGAGAGGGGAGAAGGGGAAGGGGGGTGAGGAGAGAGGGGAGAGGGGTAGAGGGGAGGGGGGGGCGAGGGGAGGAGGGGTGAGGGGAGGAGGGGGGAGAGGGAGAGGGGGGAGTGGGGAGAGGGGGAGAGGGGAGGGGGGAGAGGGCAGAGGGGGAGAGGGAGAGAGGGAGGGGGAAGAGGGCGAGGGGGAGAGGAGAGGGAGGAGGGGGGGAGGGGGAGAGGGAAGAGGGTGAGGGGGAGAGGAGAAGGGGAGAGGGGGGAAGGGGGGAGGGGGTAGAGAGGGGTGGTGGGGTAGGGGGGTTAGAGGGGGAGGGGGTGATTGGAGAGGGGGGAGGGGGAGGGAGAGAGAGGGGTAGGGGGGTAGGGGGGTAGAGAGGGGTGGGGGGTAGGGGGGTTAGAGGGGGAGGGGGAGGGGGTGATTGGGAGAGGGGGGAGGGGGAGGGGGGAGAGGGGTAGGGGGGGTAGGGGGGTAGAGAGGTGTGGGGGGGGTAGAGGGGGGAGGGGGAGGGAGTGAGGGGGAGAGGGGGGAGGGGGGGAGGGGTGTAGAGAGGGGTAAGGGGGGGTAGAGGCGGGGAGGGGGAGAGGGGGAAGGGGAAACTGCGCAATAACGGCCTATGAAAAACTCACAAATTTAAGAGAACGATTTGTCTTAAGAAAGTTGGGACCCCCCCCCCCCCCCACCCTTTAACTGAGGGAGGCTGTAATACTCAAACCAGGCGTCTCCCCGCTCATCTTACAGCCTCATTGACTCTGGGGCGCAGTCTTGAAACCCCCAGCCCCCACTTCCCTGACCCCGGGGGTCGCCACCCCCCACCCCCCCACCCACCCACCCCCGACTTTGACCCTC
>JANJGN010005297.1:12500-24376 GCA_026770705.1 Isurus oxyrinchus
GTCTCAATCTCTGGGGATAGACTGTCCACCAATATCCATTACAAACCCACCGACTCCCACAGCTACCTCGACTACAGCTCCTCACACCCCGCTTCCTGTAAGGACTCCATCCCATTCTCCCAGTTCCTTCGCCTTCGTCGCATTTGTTCCGATGATGCTACCTTCAAAAACGGTTCCTCTGACATGTCCTCCTTCTTCCTTAACCGAGGTTTTCCACCCACGGTCGTTGACAGGGCCCTCAACCGTGTCCGGCCCATCTCCCGCGCATCCGCCCTCACGCCTTCTCCTCCCTCCCAGAAACATGATAGGGTCCCCCGTGTCCTCACTTATCACCCCACCAGCCTCCGCATTCAAAGGATCATCCTCCGCCATTTCCGCCAACTCCAGCATGATGCCACCACCAAACACATCTTCCCTTCACCCCCCTTATCAGCATTCCGTAGGGATCGCTCCCTCCGGGACACCCTGGTCCACTCCTCCATCACCCCCTACTCCTCAACCCCCTCCTATGGCACCACCCCATGCCCACGCAAAAGATGTAACACCTGCCCCTTCACTTCCTCTCTCCTCACCGTCCAAGGGCCCAAACATTCCTTTCAAGTGAAGCAGCATTTCACTTGCATTTCCCCCAACTTAGTCTACTGCATTCGTTGCTCCCAATGTGGTCTCCTCTACATTGGAGAGACCAAACGTAAACTGGGCGACCGCTTTGCAGAACACCTGCGGTCTGTCCGCAAGAATGACCCAAACCTCCCTGTCGCTTGCCATTTTAACACTCCACCCTGCTCTCTTGCCCACATGTCTGTCCTTGGCTTGCTGCATTGTTCCAGTGAAGCCCAACGCAAACTGGAGGAACAACACCTCATCTTCCGACTAGGCACCTTACAGCCTTCCGGTCTGAATACTGAGTTCAACAACTTTAGGTCGTGAGCTCCCTCCCCCATCCCCACCCTCTTTCTGTTTCCCCCTTTTTCCCTTTTTTTCCCTATAAATTATATAGATTTTTCTTTTCCCACCTATTTCCATTATTTTTAAATATTTTAAAATCTTTCATGCTCCCCCCACCCCCACTAGAGCTATACCTTGAGTGCCCTACCATCCATTCTTAATTAGCACATTCGTTTAGATAATATCACCAACTTTAACTTTAACACCTATGTGTTCTTTTCTACCATTGTGACTGGCATCTTTTGATGATTTGCTTCTATCACTGCTTGTTTGTCTACACAAGCACCTCTCTCTCTCTCTATCTCCCCCCCCACCCACCCCACCCCCCACACCTTAAACCAGCTTATATTTCAACTCTTTCCTGGACTCGAAATCAAGTTCTGTTGAAGGGTCATGAGGACTCGAAACGTCAACTCTTTTCTTCTCCGCCGATGCTGCCAGACCTGCTGAGTTTTTCCAGGTAATTCTGTTTTTGTTTTGGATTTCCAGTATCCGCAGTTTTGTTTTGTCTTTATAGCAATGCAGGTCCTCCTTGCTTTACTGGCTGAGTGTCCCATTAGGTTCCCCGGCGCATCCCATTTCCCATTCCCACCGCTTTGCCACCTGGGGCAGCCGCAGGGCATGATATCCCACCCCAGAATGTGGGGCACTACCCCCCCCCACCCCCGCTGTGCCACTCTGTCCATTATTGTTGTGGGAAAACAAGAAACCCACGTCCAAACACAGGAGTGACCGGGATCAATGGGTGCAAGGGGCAAGTGGACCCGTTTCTGAACGAGGCTGTGGGCAGGGGGCAGTTTGGTGGGAATGAGGGTTTTGGTGAGGAGGTGGGTATTGGGGGATTTGGTGAAGTGGTGGGTATTGGGGATTTGGTGAGGAGGTGGGTATTGGGAGTTTGGTGAGGAGGTGGGTATTGTGGGTTTTGGTGAAGAGGTGGATGTTGGGGGTTTGGGTGAGGAGGTGGGTGTTGAGGGATTCAGTGAAGAGGTTGGTATTGTGGATGTGGTGAGGAGGTGGGTATTGAGGGATTTGGTGAGGAGATGGGTATTGAGGGATTTGGTGAAGAGGTGGATATTGGGGGATTTGCTGAGGAGGTGGGTATTGGGGGTTTTGGTGAAGAGGTGGTTATTGGGAGTTTGGTGAGGAGGTGGGTATTGGGGGGTCGGTGAAGAGGTGGCTATTGGAGTTTTGGTGAAGAGGTGGGTATTGGGGGTTTTGGTGAAGAGGTGGGTGTTGGGGGTTTTGGTGATGAGGAGGGAGTTGAGGGATTTGGTGAGGAGGTGGGTATTTGGGGTTTTTGTGAAGAGGGGGGTTTTTGGGGTTTTGGTGAAGAGGTTAGTATTGGGGGTTTTGGTGAGCTGCTGGGTATTGGGGTTTTGGTGAGGAGGTGGGTACTGAGGGATTTGGTGAAGAGGTGGATATTGGGGGATTTGGTGAGGAGGTGGGTATTGAGGTTTTGGTGAGGAGGTGGGTACTGAGGGATTTGGTGAAGAGTTGGGTATTGGGGGATTTGGTGAGGAGTTGGATATTGAGGGATTCAGTGAAGACGTTGGTATAGTGGATGTGGTGAGGAGGTGGGTATTGAGGGATTTGGTGAGGAGGTGAGTATTGAGGGATTTAGTGAGGAGGTAGGTATTGAGGGATTTGTTGAGGAGGTGAATATTGGGGCTTTTGGTGAGGAGATGGGTATTGAGGGATTTGGTGAGGAGCTGTGTATTGAGGGATTTGGTGAGGAGGTGTGTGTTGGGGAAATTGGCGAGGAGGTGAGTATTGGGGATTTGGTGAAGTGGGTATTGGGGTTTTGGTGATGAGGTGGGTATTGGGGGGTTTGGTGAGGAGGTGGGTATTGGGGGTTTTGGTGAGGAGGTGGGTATTCAGGGATTTAGTAAGGAGGTGGGTAGTGGGGGATTTGGTGAGGAGGTGGGTATTGAGGGTTTGGTGAGGAGGTGGGTGTTGGGGGTTTTGGTGAGCAGGTGGGTATTGGGGTTTTGGTGAGGAGGTGGGTATTGGGGTGTCGGTGAAGAGGTGGGTATTGGAGTTTTGGTAAGGAGGTGGGTATTGGAGGTTTTTGTGAAGAGGTGCGTTTTGTGGTTTTGGTGAAGAGGTTAGTATTGGGGGTTTTGGTGAGCAGCTGGGTATTGGGGTTTTGGTGAGGAGGTGGATATTGGGGGATTTGGTGAGGAGGTGGGTACTGAGGTTTTGGTGAGCAGGTGGGTATTGGGGTTTTGGTGAAGAGGTGGGTACTGAGGGATTTAGTGAAGAGTTGGGTATTGGGGGATTTGGTGAGGAGGTGGGTATTGAGGGATTCAGTGAAGAGGTTGGTATTGTGGATGTGGTGAGGAGGTGGGTATTGAGGGATTTGGTGAGGAGGTGCGTATTGAGGGATTTGGTGAGGTGGGTATTGAGGATTTGGCGAGGAGGTAGGTATTGAGGGATTTGGTGAAGAGGTGTATATTGAGGGATTTGGTGAGTAGGTGGGTATTGGGGATTAGGAGAGGAGGTGGGTGTTGGGAAATTGGCGAGGAGTTGAGTATTGGGGATTTGGTGAGGTGGGTATTGGGGGGTTTGGTGAGGAGGTGGGTATTGGGGGATTTGGTGAGGAGGTGGGTATTGAGGGTTTGGTGAGGAGGTGGGTGTTGGGGGTTTTGGTGAGGAGGTGGGTATTGGGGTTTTGATGAGGAGGTGGGTACTGAGGGATTTGGTGAAGAGGTGGATATTGGGGGATTTGCTGAGGAGGTGTGTATTGGGGGTTTTGGTGAAGAGATGGGTACTGAGGGATTTGGTGAAAAGTTGAGTATTGGGGGATTTGGTGAGGAGTTGGGTATTGAGGGATTCAGTGAAGAGGTTGGTATTGTGGATGTGGTGAGGAGGTGGGTATTGAGGGATTTGGTGTGGAGGTGAGTAATGAGGGATTTGGCGAGGAGGTAGGTATTGAGGGATTTGTTGAGGAGGTGAATATTGGGGCTTTTGGTGAGGAGGTGGGTATTGGGGATTAGAAGAGGAGGTGTGTATTGAAGGATTTGGTGAGGAGGTGGGTATTGGGGATTAGAAGAGGAGGTGGGTGTTGGGGTAATTGGCCAGGAGGTGGGTATTGGGGATTTGGTGAGGTGGGTATTGGGGATTTGGTGAGCAGGCGTGTATTGGGCGGTTTGGTGAGGAGGTGGGTGTTGGGGGATTTGATGAGGAGGTGGGTATTAAGGGTTTGGTGAGGAGGTGGGTGTTGGGTGTTTGGTGAAGAGGTGGGTATTGAAGATTTGGTGAGGAGGTGGGTATTGGAGGTTTTGGTGAGGAGGTGGTTATTGGGAGTTTGGTGAAGAGGTAGGTTATGGGGGGTCGGTGAAGAAGTGGGTACTGGAGTTTAGGTGAGGAGGTGGTTATTGGGGATTTTGGTGAGGAGGTGGTTGTTGGGAGTTTGGTGAGGAGGTGGGTATCGGGGTTTTGGTGAAGGGGTGGGTGTTGGGGGTTTTGGTAAGGAGATGGGTATTGAGGGATTTGGTGAAGAGGTGTATATTGAGGGATTTGGTGAGGAGGTGGGTATTGGGGATTAGGAGAGGAGGTGGGTGTTCGGAAATTGGCGAGGAGTTGAGTATTGGGGATTTGGTGAGGTGGGTATTGGGGGTTTGGTGAGGAGGTGGGTATTGGGGGATTTGGTGAGGAGGTGGGTATTGAGGGTTTGGTGAGGAGGTGGGTGTTGGGGGTTTTGGTGAGGAGGTGGGTATTGGGGTTTTGATGAGGAGGTGGGTACTGAGGGATTTGGTGAAGAGGTGGATCTTGGGGGATTTGCTGAGGAGGTGGGTATTGGGGGTTTTGGTGAAGAGGTGGTTATTGGGAGTTTGGTGAAGAGGTGGGTATTGTGGGGTCAGTGAAGAGGTGGGTATTGGAGTTTTGGTGAGGAGGTGGGTATTGGGGGTTTTGGTGAGGATGTGGGTATTGGGAGGTCAGTGAAGAGGTGGATATTGGGGGATTTGGTGAGGAGGTGAGTATTGAGGTTTTGATGAGGAGGTGAGTATTGGGGGGTTTGGTGAGGAGGTCGGTGTTAGGGGTTTTGGTGAGCAGGTGGGTACTGAGGGATTTGGTGAAGAGTTGAGTATTGGGGATTTGGTGTGGAGGTGGGTATTGAGGGATTCAGTGAAGAGGTTGGTATTGTGGATGTGATGAGGAGGTCGTATTGAGGGATTTGGTGTGGAGGTGAGTATTGAGGGATTTGGCGAGGAGGTAGGTATTGAGGGATTTGTTGAGGAGGTGAATATTGGGGCTTTTGGTGAGGAGGTGGGTATTGAAGGATTTGGTGAGGAGGTGTGTATTGAGGGATTTGGTGAGGAGGTGGGTATTGGGGATTAGAAGAGGAGGTGGGTGTTGGGGTAATTGGCCAGGAGGTGGGTATTGGGGATTTGGTGAGGTGGGTATTGGGGATTTGGTGAGCAGGCGTGTATTGGGCGGTTTGGTGAGGAGGTGGGTGTTGGGGGATTTGATGAGGAGGTGGGTATTAAGGGTTTGGTGAGGAGGTGGGTGTTGGGAGTTCGGTGAAGAGGTAGGTTATGGGGGGTCGGTGAAGAGGTGGGTATTGGAGTTTAGGTGAGGAGGTGGGTATCGGGGGTTTTGGTGAAGAGGTGGGTGTTGGGGGTTTTGGTGAGGAGGAGGATGTTGAGGGATTTGGTGCTGAGGTGGGTATTGGGGGTTTTTGTGAAGAGGTGGGTTTTTGGGTTTTGGTGAAGAGGTTAGTATTGGGGGTTTTGGTGAGCAGCTGGGTATTGGGGTTTTGGTGAGGAGGTGGGTACTGAGGGATTTGGTGAAGAGGTGGATGTTGGGGGATTTGGTGAGGTGGGTATTGAGGTTTTGGTGAGGAGGTGAGTATTGGGGGTTTGGTGAGGAGATGGGGATTGGGGGATTTGGTGAGGAGGTGAGTGTTGGTGGTTTTGGTGAGGTGGGTATTGAGGTTTTGGTGAGGAAGTGAGTATGGGGTTTTGGTGAGCAGGTGCGTACTGAGGGACTTGGTGAAGAGTTGGGTATTGGGGGATTTAGTGAGGAGGTGGGTATTGAGTGATTTGGTGAGGAGGTGGGTGTTGAGGGATTTGGTATTTGGTGAGGAGATGGGTATTGAGGGTTTTCGTGAGGAGGTGTGTATTGGGGATTTGGTGAGGAGGTGTGTATTGAGGGATTTGGTGTGGAGGTAGGTATTGAGGGATTTGGTGAGGAGGTAGGTATTGAGGGATTTGGTGATGAGGTGGGTATTGGGGGATTTGGTGAGGAGGTTGTTGTTGGGGTTTTGATGAGGAGGTGGGTATTGGGGGGTTTGGTGAAGAGGTTGGTGTTGGGCGTTTTGGTGATGAGGAGGGTGTTGAGGGATTTGGTGAGGAGGTGGGTATTGGGGTTTTTATGAAGAGGGGGGTTTTTGGGGTTTTGGTGAAGAGGTTAGTATTGGGGGTTTTTGTGAACAGGTGGGTATTGGGATTTTGGTGAGGAGGTGGATATTGGGGGATTTGGTGAGGAGGTGGATATTGAGGGATTTGGTGAGGAGGTGGGTATTGAGGTTTTGGTGAAGAGGTGAGTATTTGGGGGTTTGGTGAGGAGGTGGGTATTGAGGTTTTGGTGAGGAGGTGAGTATTGGGGGGTTTTGGTGAGGAGGTGGGTATTGAGGGATTTAGTGAAGAGGTGGGTATTGTGGATGTGGTTAAGAGGTGGGTATTGAGGGATTTGGTGAGGAGTAGGGTATTGAGGGTTTTGGTGAGGTGGTGGGTATTGGGGATTAGGTGAGGAGCTGGGTGTTGGGGAAATTGGCAAGGAGGTGAGTATTGGGGATTTGGTGAGGTGGGTATTGGGGTTTTGGTGATGAGGTGGGTATTCAGGGATTTGGTGAGGAGTTGTGTAGTGGAGGATTTGGTGAAGAGGTGGGTATTGAGGGTTTGGTGAGGAGGTGGGTGTTGGGGGTTTTGGTGAGCAGGTGGGTATTGGGGTTTTGGTGAGGAGGTGGGTATTGGGGTGTCGGTGAAGAGGTGGGTATTGGAGTTTTGGTGAGGAGGTGGGTATTGGGGGTTTCTGTGAAGAGGTGCGTTTTGGGGTTTTGGTGAAGAGGTTAGTATTGGGGGTTTTGGTGAGCAGCTGGGTATTCGGGTTTTGGTGAGGAGGTGGATATTGGGGGATTTGGTGAGGATGTGCGTATTGAGGTTTTGGTGAGGAGGTGGGTATTGTGGTTTTGGTGAGGAGGTGGGTATTGAGGTTTTGGTGAGGAGGTGGGTATAGGGGTTTTGGTGAAGAGGTGGGTACTGAGGGATTTGGTGAAGAGTTGGGTATTGGGGGATTTGGTGAGAAGGTGGGTATTGAGGGATTCAGTGAAGAGGTTGGTATTGTGAATGTGGTGAGGAGGTGGGTATTGAGGGATTTGGTGAGGTGGGTATTGAGGGATTTGGTGAGGAGGTGGGTATTGTGGATTTGGTGAGGTGTGGGTATTGAGGGATTTGGTGAGGAGGTAGGTATTGAGGGATTTGGTGAGGAGGTGAATATTGGGGTTTTTGGTGAGGAGATGGGTATTGAGGGATTTGGTGAAGAGGTGTATATTGAGGGATTTGGTGAGGAGGTGGGTATTGGGGATTAGGAGAGGAGGTGGGTGTTGGGGAAATTGGCGAGGAGGTGGGTATTGGGGATTTGGTGAGGTGGGTATTGGGGGGTTTGGTGAGGAGGTTGGTGTTGGGGGTTTTGATGAGGAGGTGGGTATTGAGGGATTTGGTGAGAGTTGGGTATTGGGGGATTGGTGAGGAGGTGGGTGTTGAGGGTTTGGTGAGGAGGTGGGTGTTGGGGAAATTGGCGAGGAGGTGGGTATTGGGGATTTGGTGAGGTGGGTATTGGGGGGTTTGGTGAGGAGGTTGGTGTTGGGGGTTTTGATGAGGAGGTGGGTATTGAGGGATTTGGTGAGAGTTGGGTATTGGGGGATTGGTGAGGAGGTGGGTGTTGAGGGATTTGGTGAGGAGGTGGGTGTTGGGGGTTTTGGTGAGCAGGTGGGTATTGGGGTTTTGGTGAGGAGGTGGGTACTGAGGGATTTGGTGAAGAGGTGGATATTGGGGGATTTGCTGAGGAGGTGGGTATTGGGGGTTTTGGTGAAGAGGTGGTTATTGGGAGTTTGGTGAGGAGGTGAGTATTGGGGGGTCGGTGAAGAGGTGGGTATTGGAGTTTTGGTGAGGAGGTGGGTATTGGGGGTTTTGGTGAAGAGGTGGGTGTTGGGGGTTTTGATGATGAGGAGGGTATTGGGGGTTTTGGTGAAGAGGTGGTTATTGGGAGTTTGGTGAGGAGGTGGGTATTGGGGGGGTCGGTGAAGAGGTGGCTATTGGAGTTTTGGTGAGGAGGTGGGTATTGGGGGTTTTGGTGAAGAGTTGGGTGTTGGGAGTTTGGTGAGGAGGTGGGTATCGGGGGTTTTGGTGAAGGGGTGGGTGTTGGGGGTTTTGGTGAGGAGATGGGTGTTGGGAGTTTGGTGAGGAGGTGGGTATTGGGGGTTTTTGTGAAGAGTTGGGTGTTGGGGGTTTTGATGATGAGGAGGGAGTTGAGGGATTCGGTGAGGAGGTGGGTATTTGGGGTTTTTGTGAAGAGGGGTTTTTTTGAGGTTTTGGGGAAGAGGTTAGTATTGGGGGTTTTGGTGAGCAGCTGGGTATTGGGGTTTTGGTGAGGAGGTGGGTATTGATGTTTTGGTGAGGAGGTGGGTACTGAGGGATTTGGTGAAGAGTTGGGTATTGGGGGATTTGGTGAGTAGGTGGGTATTGAGCGATTCAGTGATGAGGTTGGTATTGTGGATGTGGTGAGGAGGTGGGTATTGAGTGATTTGGTGTGGAGGTGAGTATTGATGGATTTGGTGAGGAGGTAGGTATTGAGGGATTTGTTGGGGAGGTGAAAATTGGGGCTTTTGGTGAGGAGGTGGGTATTGAGGGATTTGGTGAGGAGGTGTGTATTGAGGGATTTGGTGAGGAGGTGGGTATTGGGGATTAGATGAGGAGCTGGGTGGTGGGGAAATTGGCGAGGAGGTAAGTATTGGGGATTTGGTGAAGTGGGTATTGGGGTTTTGGTGATGAGGTGGGTATTGGGGGTTTGGTGAGGAGGTGGGTATTGGGGGTTTTGGTGAGGAGGTGGGTATTCAGGGATTTGGTGAGGAGTTGGGTAGTGGGGGATTTGGTGAGGAGGTGGGTATTGAGGGTTTGGTGAGGAGGTGGGTGTTGGGGGTTTTGGTGAGCAGGTGGGTATTGGAGTTTTGGTGAGGAGGTGGGTATTGGGGTGTCGGTGAAGAGGTGGGTATTGGAGTTTTGGTGAGGAGGTGGGTATTGGGGGTTTTTGTGAAGAGGTGCGTTTTGTGGTTTTGGTGAAGAGGTTAGTATTGGGGGTTTTGGTGAGCAGCTGGGTATTGGGGTTTTGGTGAGGAGGTGGATATTGGGGGATTTGGTGAGGAGCTGGGTATTGAGGTTTTGGTGAGGAGGTGGGTACTGTGGTTTTGGTGAGGAGGTGGGTATTGAGGTTTTGGTGAGCAGGTGGGTATTGGGGTTTTGGTGAAGAGGTGGGTACTGAGGGATTTGGTGAAGAGTTGGGTATTGGGGGATTTGGTGAGGAGGTTGGTATTGAGGGATTCAGTGAAGAGGTTGGTATTGTGGATGTGGTGAGGAGGTGGGTATTGGTGGATTTGGTGTGGAGTTGGGTATTGGTGGATTTGGTGAGGAGTTGGATATTAGTGGATTTGGTGAGGAGGTGGGTATTGGGGGATTTGGTGAGGAGGTGGGTCTTGGGGGATTTGGTGAGGAGGTGGGTATTGGGGGATTTGGTGCGGAGGTGGGTATTGGGGGAATTGTTGAGCCAGGGTAAATGGTTTCCATTCACAACCTGTATGGGTCAATTCAGCAATGAACACAGCTCAAATCAACCAAAGTTTTTTCTCCAAGGAAATCCACGCCTGGAATGACTGCTGTACATTATGGAAATATATCCCATTGGTGCCCTTCTGCACCTCTATAGATTAATGGGACATTACTCTGTATCTAACCCCGTGCTGTACCTGTCCTGGGAGTGTTTGATGGGGACAGTGTAGAGGGAGCTTTACTCTGTATCTAACCCCGTGCTGTACCTGTCCTGGGAGTGTTTGATGGAGACAGTGTAGAGGGAGCTTTACTCTGTATCTAACCCCGTGCTGTACCTGTCCTGGGAGTGTTTGATGGAGACAGTGTAGAGGGAGCTTTACTCTGTATCTAACCCCGTGCTGTACCTGTCCTGGGAGTGTTTGATGGGGACAGTGTAGGAGGAATTTACGCTGTATCTAACCCCGTGCTGTACCTGTCCTGGGAGTGTTTGATGGGGACAGTGTAGAGGGAGCTTTACTCTGTATCTAACCCCGTGCTCTCCCTGTCCTGGGAGTGTTTGATGGGGACAGTGTAGAGGGAGCTTTACTCTGTATCTAACCCGTACTGTACCTGCCCTGGGAGTGTTTGATGGGGACAGTGTAGGAGGAATTTACGCTGTATCTAACTCTGCACTGGGAGTGTTTGATGGTGTGGAGAGTGGAGAAACTTGCCTTTGTTGCTCATCACTCCGAGGGGAGATTTTATCTTTTGGTCTGGAATGCAGTGACCTTTGTTGGCCTTCCGAGTGTTTTTGATGAACGCTTAGTTATCTTATTTACTTTGTTGTTCAGCACAGAGGAGCTGCTAAAGCCTCTGACGGACGTGTGCAAGGGGGAGTGAGTGAGGGTGGGGCTGGGGGTCGGCGGGGAGAAGCAGTGGGAAAAATGCGAATATAGATACGATTTTGCTCACTTGTATTCAGGAGGGACACATTTAGACGTTGAAATAAATAAGTCAGGCAGTTTTTAAAATTATTTCAAGGGGTGCGGGCATCGCTGGCAAGGCCAGCATTTGTTGCCCATCCCTAATTACCCCCGAGCTGAGTGTCTTGCTGGGCCATTTCAGAGGGCACTTAAGAGTCAACCTCATTTGCTGTGGGTCTGGTGTCACGTGTAGGCCAGACCGGTTAAGGACGGTAGGTTTCCTTCCCTAAAGGGGGCATTAGTGAAACCAGATGGGGTTTTTAAACAACGACCGATGGTAGTTTCATGGCCACCGACACTGAGACGAGATTCACGTTCCCAACTTCATTCATTTTAATTTAAATTCCACCAGCTGCCGCAGAGGGACTTGAACCCGTGGTGGCCTAGAGGAGCCTCTGGGGTTTACTAGCCCAGTGACAGTACCACAACGCCGCCGACTCCCCGTGCGGTGGGACCTGAGAGACCGGGTTTCCCACCATCTGCATCCCAGATTGAAAAATTCCTGCCCCTTATCTCCCGGACGGGAAGTGCAGTTAAACTTTGTCGATGACTGATACTGGCCCGAGCTGGAGTTCTATTTCAAGATTGATAAGACCAGTCATCCCCAACTTTCACTGGCGTACCTTTGGACTTTGGAAGTGTTTTAAACTTTGGAGTAAAAGGGAGGAGGTTGCTGCGCTACGGAGAGGGAATGGGTTCGCCATGAAATTGTTCATCAAAGGTTTCGGACGATAAAGGCTAGGACTGCGATGACAGGAAGTAGCACTATAGCATGAAAAGGCCCTGAACAATTTCCTCACTGCTCAATTGTATTCGAGGCCCCTTCATCATTCTCGAGCCTAATGTTGGCAGCCCTGTCACCGTGCCAGGGACCTGACACACCAGCCTGGAATGTGGCTCGGTGGCCTGAGAGAGAGGAATGCACTGCCAAAGGAAAATCCCAGCCTAGTGACATCCCCAGGCTGGGAAAGTCCCCCAACACCCCCCCCGCCCCCGGGGCATTTGCAACCCTCAGTGACCTCGACACTTCGCTCTCTGCTTTCAAAACGCCAGCCTTGACTGCATTAAACCACCTGTTTCAGCCCATGCCAGCTCTCCCTGCCCCCACACGATCCCCGCTCGAGCCATGGGTCAGTTGGTC
>JANJGN010005298.1:0-24371 GCA_026770705.1 Isurus oxyrinchus
GGGATAAAACAGCAAGAGTTTGCGGGATAAAACAGCGAGAGTTCTGGAGATGAAACAGACATATTTCAGGAGATAAAACAGCCAGAGAACAGGAGATAAAAATGCAAAAGTACAGGGGATAAGTTCAGGATTTAAAATGGAGAGAGCTCAGGAGATTAAACATCAAGAATTGTGGAATAAAACAGAATGTTCAGGATATAAAACAGAATTTTCAGTGGACAAAACAGAGAGTGTTCAGGAGATAAAACTACAAGAGTTCACGGGATAAAACAGCAAGAATTCAAGAGATAAAGTAGTGAGAGTAAAGGGGATGAAACAGCAGAAGAATTCAGGGTATAATATTGCAACAATTCAGGGGATAATGCAGCAAGAATTCAGGAGATAATAAAGCGAGCTCAGAGGATAAGACAGCAGGAATTCAGTGAATAATACAGTGAACGTTCAAGGGTTAAAACAGTGAGAGTTCAGGGGATAAAACAGCGAGCGTTCAGGCGATGAAACAGCAAGAGTTCAGGGAATAAAACAGCCAGAATTCAGGGGATAGAGCCGTGAGAGTTCAGGGGATAAACAGAGAGAGTTCAGCGGATAAAACAGTGAGACTGCAGGGACAAAGCAGCAAGAGTTTGGGACATAAAATGGCATAAGATCAGGAGACAAAACAGAGAGAGTTCAGGGGATAAACCCGAGAGAGTTCAGGACATAAAACACCAAGTGTTCAGGGCATGGAACAGGGTGAGTTCAGGAGACAACACAGGGAGGGTTCAGGGGATAAAACAGTGAGATTCAGAGCTAAAACAGCAAGAGTTTGGGAGATAAAAAAGCATGAGTTCAGGAGTTAAAGCAGAGAAAGCTCACGAAATAAATTAGCAGAAATACAGGGGATAGAACAGTGAGAATTCAGGTTTAAAATAGGGAGTGTTCTGGGGATAAACAGGGAGAGTTCAGGGATAAAGCAGCAAGTGTTTGGGAGATAAAATAGCAAGAGTTCAGGAGTTAAAGCAGAGAAAGCTCCGGATATAAAATAGCAAGAATACAGGGGATAAAAAAGTGAGAGTTCAGGGGATTAAAACAGAGAGTGTTCAGGGGGATAAAAAAGAGACAGTTCAGGGGATAAAAAGCAAGAATTCAGGAGAGAAAACAGCGAGAGTTCAGCAGTTAAAAATGCAAAAACTGTGGGGATAATGCAGTGAGAGTTCAGGAGTAAAACAGCAAGAGTTTGGGAGATAAAATAGTGATAGTTCAGGAAATAAAACGTGAGAGCTTAGGAGATAAATCAGCAAGAATTCCGGAGATAAAACAGAGTGTTCAGGGGTTAAAACAGCGAGAGTTCTTGAGATGAAAGAGCACGAGTTCAGGAGATAAAACAGCCAGGATTCAGGGGATAAAGCCGTGAGAGTTCAGGGGATAAAACAGAGTGAGTTCAGCGGATAAAACAGTGGGAATTGAGGGATAAAGAAGCAAGAGTTTGGAGATAAAATAGCTATAGTTCAGGAAATAAAACAGAGACAGCTTAGGAGATAATGCAGCAAGAATTCCAGGGATAAAACAGAGTGTTCAGGCGATAAAGCAGTGAGAGTTCAGGGATAAAACAGCGGAAGTTCAGGGGATAATACAGCAAGAATTCAGGAGATAATACAGCCGGAGCTCAGGGGATAAGACAGCAAGACTTCAGGGGATAAAACAGTGAATGTTGAAGGCATAAAACAATGAGAGTTCAGGGGATAAAATGGCAAGAGTTTGCGGGATAATACAGCGAGAGTTCTGGAGATAAAACAGAGAGATTTCAGGAGAAAAAACAGAGAGTGTTCAGGAGATTAAACAGTGACAGTTCCGGAGAAAAAAACAACAAGAATTCAAGAGATAAAACAGTGGGAGTAAAGGGGATGAAACAGCAAGAATTCAGGGGATAAAATTGCAACATTTCAGGGGATAATACAGCAAGAATTCAGGAGATAATACAGTGAGAGCTCAGGGGATAAGACAGCAGGAATTCAGGGGATAAAACTGTGAAAGTTCAAGGGAAAAAACAGCGAGAGTTCAGGGGATAAAACAGCAAGAGTTTGGGAGGTAAAATACTGATAGTTCAGGAGATAAAACAGAGAGAGCTTAGGAGATAAAACAGCAAGAATTCCGGGGATAAAGCAGAGTGTTCAGGGGATAAAACAGTGAGAGTTCAAGCGATGAAACAGCAAAGGTTTAGGGGATAAAACAGCAAGAATTCAGGGGATGAAACCGAGAGAGTTCAGCAGGTAAAACAGTGAGAATGCCAGGAACAAATTTGCAAGAGTTTGGGACGACAAACTAGCATGAGATCAGGAGACAAAACAGTGAGAGTTCAGGGGATAAAACCGAGAGAGTTCAGGAGATGAAATGCCAATTGTTCAGGGGATGGAACAGGACGAGTTCACGGTATAAAACAGACAGTGTTCAGGGGATAAAACCGGGAGAGTTCAGGCGTGAAGAGCAAGAATTGAGAGGTAAAACAGCAAGGATTCATGGGCTAAAACTCTGAGAGTTCAGGAGATAAAACAGCAAGAATTCAGGAGAGAAAACAGCGAGAATTCAGCAGTTAAAACTGCAAAAAATTCTCGGGATAATACAGTGAGAGTTCCAGGGATAAAACAGCGAGAGTTCAGGGAGAAAACTGCAAAGAGTTTGGGAGATAAAATAGCAAGAGTTCAGGAGATAAAACAACGAGAGTTCAGGAGATAAAACCGCAAACATTCTGTGTATAAACATCAAGAGTTATGGGGAGAAAATAACAAGAATTCAGGGGATAAAACAGTGTGAGTTCAGGAGATAAAGCAGCGAGAGTTCATGGGATAAAACATTGAGTGTTCAGGGGATAAAACAGAGAGAGTTCAGGAGCTAATGCACCAAGAGTTCAGGGGAAAAATAGCAAGAACTCAGGGGTTAGAACAACAATAATTCTGGGGATAAAACAGCAAGACTGCATGAGATAAAACATTGAGAATTCAGGGAATAAAACAGTGAAAGTTCAAGGGATAAAACAATGAGGGTTCAGGGGATAAAACAGCAAGAGTTTGGGAGATAAAATACTGATAGTTCAGGGGATAAAACAGAGAGAGCTTAGGAGATAAAACAGCAAGAATTCCGGGGGAAAAAATAGTTTTCTGGGGATAAAACAGCGAGAGTTCAGGCGATGAAACAGCAAGGGTTCAGGGGATAAAGCCGTGAGAGTTCAGGGGATAAAACAGAGAGAGTCCAGCGGATAAAACATTGAGAACGCACGTACAAAGCAGCAAGAGTTTGGGACATAAAATAGCATGAGATCAGGAGATAAAACACAGAGAGCTTAGAGATAAAACAGCAAGAATTCCGGGGATAAAACAAAGTGTTCCGGGGTTAAAACAGCGAGAGTTCAAGAGATAAAGCGGTGAGAGTAAAGGGGATGAAACACCAAGAAATTCAGGGGATAAATTTGCAACAATTCAGGTGATAATACAGCAAGAATTCAGGAGATAATACAGCGAGATCTCAGGGGATAAGACAGCAGGAATTCAGGGGATAAAACAGTGAAAGTTCAAGGGATAAAACAGCAATAATTCCGGAGAAAAAACAGAGTGTTCGGGGGATAAAACAGCGAGAGTTCAGGGGCTGAAACAGAAAGACTTCAGGGGATAAAACAGCGAGAGTTTAGGGGCTGAAACAGAAAGACTTCAGGGGATAAAACAGCAAGAATTCAGGGGATAAAGCCGTGAGAGTTCAGACAATAAAACAGTGAGAGTTCAGGGATAAAACAGTAATAATTTGGGACATAAAAAAGCGAGAGTTCAGAAGATAAAACAGAGAGAGCTCAGGAGAAAAAAGAGAATGAATTCCGGGGATAAAACAGAGTGTTGAGGGGATAAAATACTGAGAGTTCAGGCAATGAAACAGCACTAATTAAGGGGATAAAACGGTGAGAGGTCAGGGGATAAAACACAGAGTTTGCAGCAGATAAAACAGTGAGAGTTCAGGGATAAAACATCAAGAGTTTGGGAAATAAATCTGCGAGAGTTCAGGAGTAAAAACAGTGAGAGTAGAGGGGCTAAAACAGAGAGAGTACAGGAGATAAAACAGGGAATGTTCAGGGGCTAAAACTGACAATGTTCAGGAGATAAAATGGACTGCTCAGAGGACAAAAGAGAGAGTGTTCAGGAGACAAAACAGCAAGAGTTCAGGGATACAAACAGCAAGACTTTGGGAGAGAAAATAATGTGAGTTCAGGATTTAAAACAGAGATAGCTCAGGAGATTAAACATCAAGAATTCTGGGATAAAACAGAATGCTCAGGATATAAAACAGAATTTTTCAGTGGACAAAACAAAGAGTGTTCAGGAGATAAAGCAGTGAGAGTAAAGGGGATGAAACAACAAGAATTCAGGAGATAATACAGCGAAAGCTCAGGGGATCAGACTGCAGGAATTCACGGGTTAAAAACAGTGAAAGTTCATGGGATAAAATAGCGAGAGTTCAGGAGATAAAACAGAGAGAGCTTAGGAGATAAAACAGCAATAATTCCGGAGAAAAAACAGAGTGTTCGGGGGATAAAACAGGGAGATTTCAGGGGATAAAACTGCGGGAGTTCAGCACATAAAACACCAAGTATTCAGGGGATGGAACAGGGTGAATTCAGGGGATAAAACAGAGAGTGTTCAGGGGATAAAACAGGGAGAGTTCAGATATAAACAGCAAGAATTCAGGGGTAAAACAGCAAGAATTCATGGGATAAAACAATGAGAGTACAGGGGATAAATTGAAGAGCTCAGAGGACAAAACTGAGAATGTTCAGGAGACAAAACAGCGAGTGTTCATGGGATATAACAGAGAGTGTTCAGGAGATAAAAGGAGTGCTCACAGGACAAAACAGAGAGTATTCAGGAGACAAAACAGCGAGATTTCTCGGGATAAAACAGCAAGAATTCAAGACGTAAAGCAGTGAGAGTAAAGGGGATGAAACTGCAAGAATTCAGGGGATAAAACAGAGTGTTCAGTGGATAAAACAGCGAGAGTTCAGGCGATGAAACAGCAAGAGTTCAGGGAATTAAATGGAGTGCTCACAGGACAAAACAGAGAGGGCTCAGGAGACAAAACTGGGAGAGATCAGGGATAAAATAGCAAGACTTTGGGAGATAATATAACGAGAGTTCAGGATTTAAAATCGAAGAGCTCAGGATATTAAAGATCAAGAATTCTGGGATAAAACAGAATGTTCCGCATATAAAACAGAATTTTAAGTGGATAAAACAGCGAGAGTTCAGGCGATAAAACAGCAAGAATTCAAGAGATAAAATTGCAACAATTCAGGGTATAATACAGCGATAATTCAGGAGATAATACAGCGAGAGCTCAGGGGATAAGACAGCAGGAATTCAGGAGATAAAACAGTGAAAGTTCAAGGGATAAAACAACGAGAGTTCAGGGGATAAAACAGCAAGAGTTTGGGAGATAAAATAACGATAGTTCAGAAAATAAAACAGAGAGAGCTTAGGAGATAAAACAGCAAGAATTCCGGGGATAAAACAGTGTGTTCAGGGGATAAAACAGCCAGAGTTCAGGAGATGAAACAGCAAGAGTTCAGGGGAAAAAACAGCAAGAGTTTGGGAGATAAAATATCGATAGTTCGGGAGATAAACATAGAGAGTTTAGTTGATAAAACAGCAAGAGTTCCGGGAATAACACAGAGTGTTCAGGGGATAAAACAGCGAGAGCTCAGGCAATGAAACAGCAAGAGTTCAGGGGATAAAGACGTGAGAGTTCAGGGGGTAAAAGAGAGAGAGTTCAGCGGATAAAGCAACGAGAATACAGGGACAAAGCAGCAAGAGTTTGGGACATAAAATAGCATGAGATCAGGAGACAAAATAGTGAGAGTTCAGGGGATAAAACCGAGAGAGTTCAGGAGATAAAACAGGGAGAGTTCAGGTATAAACAGCAAGCATTCAGGGGTAAAACAGCAAGATTCCATGGGATAAAACATTGAGAGTTCAGGTTATAGAATGAAGTGCTCAGAGGAGAAAACAGAAAGTGTTCAGGAGACAAAACAGCGAGAGTTCAGGGATAAAACAGCAAGACTTTGGGAGATAAAATAATGTGAGTTCAGGATTTAAAACAGAGATAGCTCAGGAGATTAAACATCAAGAATTCTGGGATAAAACAGAATGCTCAGGATATAAAACAGAATTTTCAGTGGACAAAACAAAGAGTGTTCAGGAGATAAAGCAGTGAGAGTAAAGGGGATGAAACAATAAGAATTCAGGAGATAATACAGCGAAAGCTCAGGGGATCAGACTGCAGGAATTCACGGGTTAAAACAGTGAAAGTTCATGGGATAAAATAGCGAGAGTTCAGGAGATAAAACAGAATTTTTAGTGGACAAACCAGAGAGTGTTCAGGACATAAAACAACGAGAGTTCACGGGATGAAAGAGCAAGAATTCAGGGGATCAAATTGCAACAATTTAGGGGATAATACAGCAGGAATTCAGGAGATAATGCAGTGAGAGCTCAGGGGATAAGCCTGCAGGAATTCAGGGTTTAAAACAATGAAAGTTCATGGGATAAAACCGCGAGAGTTCAGGAGATATAACAGAGAGAGCTTAGGAGATAAAAGAGCAAGACTTCCAGAAAAAAAAGAGTGCTCAGGGGATAAAAGAGTGAGAGTTCAGGGGCCAAATGAGGAAGTCTTCAGGGGATAAAACCGCAAGAATTTAGGGGATAAAGCCATGAGAGTTCAGGAGATAAAACATTGAGAGTTCAGGTATAAAACAGTAAGAATTTGGGACATAAAATAGCGAGGGTTCAGGAGATAAAACAGAGAGAGCTCAGGAGAAAAAAGAGAAAGAATTCCGGGGATAAAACAGAGTGTTGAGGGGATAAAATACTGAGATATCAAGTGATGAAATGACATTAACTTAGGGGATAAAACTGTGAGAGGTCAGGGGCTAAAACACAGAGATTGCAGCAGATAAAACAGTGAGAGTTCAGGGATAAAACATCAAGAGTTTGGGAGATAAATCCGCGAGAGTTCAGGAGTAAAAACAGTGAGAGTAGAGGGGCTAAAACAGAGGGAGTACAGGAGATAAAACAGAGAGTGTTCAGGGGATAAAACAGAGAATGTTCAGGAGATAAAATGGAGTGCTCAGAGGACGAAACAGAAAATGTTCAGAAGACAAAACAGGGAGAGTTCATGGATAAAACAGCAAGACTTTGGGAGATAAAATAACGTGAGTTCAGCATTTAAAACGGATAGAGCTCAGGAGATTAAACATCAAGAATTCTGGGATAAAACTGAATGTTCAGGATATGAAGCATAAATTTCAGGGGACAAAACAAAGAGTGTTCAGGAGATAAAACAGCGAGAGTTCAGAGGATAATACAGCAAGAATTCAATGGATAAAACAGTGAGAGTAAAGGAGTTGAAACAGGAAGAATTTGGGAATAAAATTGCAACAATTTAGGTGATAATACGGCATGAATTCAGGAGATAATACAGCGAAAGCTCAGGGGATAAGACTGCAGGAATTCAGGGGTTAAAACAGTGAAAGTTCATGGGATAAAATAGCGAGAGTTCAGGAGATAAAACAGAGAGAGCTTAGGAGATGAAACAGCAATAATTCCGGAGAAAAAACAGTGTGTTCGGGGGATAAAACAGGGAGATTTCAGGGGATAAAACTGCGGGAGTTCAGCACATAAAACACCAAGTGTTAAGGGGATGGAACAGGGTGAATTCAGGGGATAAAACAGAGAGTGTTCAGGGGATAAAACAGGGAGAGTTCAGATATAAACAGCAAGAATTCAGGGGTAAAACAGCAAGAATTCATGGGATAAAACAATGAGAGTACAGAGGATAAATTGGAGAGCTCAGAGGACAAAACTGAGAATGTTCAGGAGACAAAACAGCGAGTGTTCATGGGATATAACAGAGAGTGTTCAGGAGATAAAAGGAGTGCTCACAGGACAAAACAGAGAGTGTTCAGGAGACAAAACAGCGAGATTTCTCGGGATAAAGCAGCAAGAATTCAAGACATAAAGCAGTGAGAGTAAAGGGGATGAAACTGCAAGAATTCAGGGGATAAAAATACAACAATTCAGGGGATAATACAGCAAGAATTCAGGAGATAATGCAGCGAGATCTCAGGGGATAAGACAGCAGGAATTCAGGGGATAAAACAGCAAGAGTTCAAGGGATAAAACAGCCAGAGTTTGGGAGATAAAATACCTATAGTTCAGGAGATAATACAGAGAGAGCTTAGGAGATAAAACAGCAAGAATTCCAGGGATAAAACAGAGTGTTCAGCGGATGAAACAGCGAGAGTTCAGGTGATGAAACAGCAAGAGTTCAGGGAATTAAATGGAGTGCTCAGAGGACAAAACAGAGAGGGCTCAGGAGACAAAACTGGGAGAGATCAGGGATAAAATAGCAAGACTTTGGGAGATAATATAACGAGAGTTCAGGATTTAATTTCGACACGCTCAGGATATTAAAGATCAAGAATTCTGGGATAAAACAGAATGTTCCGGATATAAAACAGAATTTTAAGTGGATAAAACAGAGAGAGTTCAGGAGATAAAACAGCAAGAATTCAAGAGATAAAGCAGTGAGAGTAAAGGGGATGAAACAGCAAGAATTCAGGAGATAAATTTGCAACAATTCAGGGTATAATACAGCAATAATTCAGGAGATAATACAGCGAGAGCTCAGGGGATAAGACAGCAGGAATTCAGGGGATTAAACAGTGAAAGTTCAAGAGATAAAACAGTGAGAGTTCAGGGGATAAAACAGCAAGACTTTGGGAGATAAAATAATGAGGGTTCAGGATATAAAATGGAGAGAGCTCAGGAGATTAAACATCAAGAATTCTTGGATAAAACACAATGTTCCGGATATAAAACAGAATTTTCAGTGGACAAAACAGAGTGTTCAGGAGATAAAACAGCGAGAGTTCACGGGATGAAAGAGCAAGAATTCAGGGGGTAAAATTGCAACAATTCAGGGGATAAGACTGCAGGAATTCAGTGTTTAAAACAAGGAAAGTTCATGGGATAAAACAGCGAGAGTTCAGGAGATTAAACAGAGAGAGCTTAGGAGATAAAACAGCAAGAATTCCAGAAAAAAAAGAGTGCTCAGGGGATAAAAGCGCGAGAGTTCAGGGGCTGAATGAGGAAGACTTCAGGAGATAAAACCGCAAGAATTCAGGGGATAAAGCCGTGAGAGTTCAGGCGATAAAATATTGAGAGTTCAGGGATAAAACAGTAAGAATTTGGGACATAAAATAGCGAGGGTTCAGGAGATAAAACAGAGAGAGCTCGGGAGAAAAAAGAGAAAGAATTCCGGGGATAAAACAGAGCGTTGAGGGGATAAAATACTGAGATATCAGGCGATGAAATGACATTAATTTAGGGGATAAAACTGTGAGAGGTCAGGGGCTAAAACACAGAGATTGCAGCAGGTAAAACAGTGAGAGTTCAGGGATAAAACATCAAGAGTTTGGGAGATAAATCCACGAGAGTTTAGGAGTAAAAACAGTGAGAGTCGAGGGGCTAAAACAGAGGGAGTACAGGAGATAAAACAGGGAGTGTTCAGGGGATAAAACCGAGAATGTTCAGGAGAGAAAATGGAGTGCTCAGAGGACAAAACAGAGAGTGTTCAGAAGACAAAACAGCGAGAGTTCATGGATAAAACAGCAAGACTTTGGGAGATAAAATAATGTGAGTTCAGGATTGAAAACAGAGAGAGCTCAGGAGATTAAATATCAAGAATTCTGGGATAAAACAGAATGTTCAGGGTATGAAGCAGAAATTTCAGTGGACAAAACAAAGAATGTTCAGGAGATAAAACAGCGAGAGTTCAAAGGATAATACAGCAAAAATTCAAAGGATAAAACAATGTGAGTAAAGGGGATGAAACAGCAAGAATTCGGGGATAAAATTGCAACAATTTAGGGGATAATACGGCATGAATTCAGGAGATAATACAACGAAAGCTCAGGGGATAAGACTTGCAGGAATTCAGGGGTTAAAACAGTGAAAGTTCATGGGATAAAACAGCGAGAGTTCAGGGGCTGAAACAGCAAGACTTCAGGGGATATAAACAGCAAGAATTCAGGGGATAAAGCCGTGAGAGTTCAGGCGATAAAACAGTGAGAGTTCAGGGATAAAACAGTAAGAATTTGGGACATAAAAAGGTGAGAGTTCAGGAGATAAAACAGAGAGAGCTCAGGAGAAAAAAGAGAATGAATTCCGGGGTTAAAACAGAGTGTTGAGGGGATAAAATACTGAGAGTTCAGGTGATGAAACAGCACTAATTTAGGGGATCAAATTGTGAGAGGTCAGGGGATAAAACACAGAGATTGCAGCAGATAAAACAGTGAGAGTTCAGGGATAAAACATCAAGAGTTTGGGAGATAAATCCGCGAGTGTTCAGGAGTAATAACAGTGAGAGTAGAGGGGCTAAAACAGAGAGAGTACAGGAGATAAAACAGGGAGTGTTCAGGGGATAAAACAGAGTGTTCCGGAGATAAAATGGACTGCTCAGAGGACAAAAGAGAGAGTGTTCAGGAGACAAAACAGCGAGAGTTCAGGGATACAACAGCAAGACTTTGGGAGATAAAATAACGTGAGTTCAGGATTTAAAACGGAGATAGCTCAGGAGATTAAACATTAAGAGCTCTGGGATAAAACAGATAAGGGGATAAGACAGCAGGAATTCAGATGATAAAACAGTGAAAGTTCAAAGGATAAAACAGCAAGAGTTCAGGGGATAAAACAGCAAAAGTGTGGGAGATAAAATACCGACAGTTCAGGCGATAAAACAGAGAGAGCTTAGGAAATAAAACAGCAAGAGTTCAGGAGATAAAACAGAGTGTTCAGGGGATAAAACAGGGAGAGTTCAGGGGATAAAACTGCGGGAGTCAGCACATAAAACACCAAGTGTTCAGGGGATGGAACAGGGTGAATTCAGGGGATAAAACAGAGAGTGTTCAGGGGATAAAACAGGGAGAGTGCATGTATAAACAGCAAGAATTCAGGAGGAGAACAGCAAGAATTCATGGGATAAAACAATGAGAGTACAGGGGATAAATTGGAGAGCTCAGAGGACAAAACTGAGAATGTTCAGGAGACAAAACAGCGAGTGTTCATGGGATATAACAGAGAGTGTTCAGGAGATAAAAGGAGTGCTCACAGGACAAAACAGAGAGTGTTCAGGAGACAAAACAGCGAGATTTCTCGGGATAAAACAGCAAGAATTCAAGACATAAAGCAGAGAGAGTAAAGGGGATGAAACTGCAAGAATTCAGGGGATAAAAATGCAACAATTCAGGGGATAATACAGCAAGAATTCAGGAGATAATGCAGCGAGATCTCAGGGGATAAGCAAGCAGGAATTCGGGGATAAAACAGCGAGAGTTCAAGGGATAAAACAGCAAGAGTTTGGGAGATAAAATACCTATAGTTCAGGAGATAAAACAGAGAGAGCTTAGGAGATAAAACAGCAAGAATTCCGGGGATAAAACAGTGTTCAGCGGATAAAACAGCGAGAGTTCAGGCGATGAAACAGCAAGAGTTCAGGGAATTAAATGGAGTGCTCAGAGGACAAAACAGAGAGGGCTCAGGAGACAAAACTGGGAGAGATCAGGGATAAAATAACAAGACTTTGGGAGATAATATAACGAGAGTTCAGGATTTCAATCGAAGAGCTCAGGATATTAAAGATCAAGAATTCTGGGATAAAACAGAATGTTCCGCATATAAAACAGTATTTTCAGTGGACAAAACAGAGAGAGTTCAGGAGATAAAACAGCGAGAGTTCAGGCGATAGAACAGCAAGAATTCAAGAGATAAAGCAGTGAGAGTAAAGGGGATGAAACAGCAAGAATTCAGGAGATAAAATTGCAACAAATCAGGGTATAATACAGCAATAAGTCAGGAGATAATGCAGCGAGAGCTCAGGGGATAAGACAGCAGGATTTCAGGGGATAAAAGAGTGAAAGTTCAAGGGATAAAACAGCGAGAGCTCAGGGGATAAAACAGCAAGACTTTGGGAGATAAAATAACGATAGTTCAGGAGATAAAACAGAGAAAGCTTAGGAGATAAAACAGCAAGAATTCCGGGAATAAAACAGACTGTTCAGGGCATAAAACAGCCAGAGTTCAGGAGATGAAACAGCAAAAGTTCAGGGGAAAAAACAGCAAGAGTTTGGGAGATAAAATATCGATAGTTCGGGAGATAAAACATAGAGAGTTTAGTTGATAAAACAGCAAGAATTCCGGGAATAACACAGAGTGTTCAGGGGATAAAACAGCGAGAGCTCAGGCAATGAAACAGCAAGTGTTCAGGGGATAAAGACGTGAGATTTCAGGGGATAAAAGAGAGAGAGTTCAGCGGATAAAACAATGAGAATGCAGGGACAAAGCAGCAAGAGTTTGGGACATAAAATAGCATGAGATCAGGAGAGAAATCAGTGAGAGTTCAGGGGATAAAACCGAGAGAGTTCAGGAGATAAAACACCAAGTGTTCAGGGGATGGAACAGGCCGAGTTCAGGGGATAAAACAGAGAGTGTTCAGGGGATAAAACAGGGAGAGTTCAGGTATAAACAGCAAGCATTCAGGGGTAAAACAGCAGATAATGCTTTGAGAGCTCAGGGGATAAGACTGCAGGAATTCAGGGTTTAAAACAATGAAAGTTCATGGGATAAAATTCAGGGGATAAAAATGCAACAATTCAGGGGATAATACAGCAAGAATTCAGGAGATAATGCAGCGAGATCTCAGGGGATAAGCAAGCAGGAATTCGGGGATAAAACAGCGAGAGTTCAAGGGATAAAACAGCAAGAGTTTGGGAGATAAAATACCTATAGTTCAGGAGATAAAACAGAGAGAGCTTAGGAGATAAAACAGCAAGAATTCCGGGGATAAAACAGTGTTCAGCGGATAAAACAGCGAGAGTTCAGGCGATGAAACAGCAAGAGTTCAGGGAATTAAATGGAGTTCAGGATATATAACAGAGAGAGCTTAGGAGATAAAACAGCAAGAATTCCAGAAAAAAAAGAGTGCTCAGGGGATAAAAGAGTGAGAGTTCAGGGGCTGAATGAGGAAGACTTCAGGGGATAAAACCGCAAGAATTCAGGGGCTAAAGCCGTGAGAGTTCATGGGACAAAACAGTGAGAGTTCAGGGATAAATCAGAAAGAGTTTGGGACATAAAATAGCGAGAGTTTAGGAGATAAAACAGAGAGCGCTTAGGAGATAAAACAGCAAGAATTCCTGGGATAAAACAGAGTGTTCAGTGGTGAAAACAGCAACAATTCAAGAGATAAAGCAGTGAGAGTAAAGGGGATGAAACAGCAAGAATTCAGGGGATAAAATCGCAACAATTCAGTGGATAAAACAGTGATAGTTCAGGGGATTAAGCAGCGAGCGTTCAGAGATAAAACAGCAAGACTTTGGGAGATAAAATAGCGATAGTTCAGGAGATAAAACAGAGAGAGCTCAGGAGATAAAACAGCAAGAATTCAAGGGAAAAAACAGAGTGTTCAGGGGATAAAACAACTAGAGTTCAGGCGATGAAACAGCAAAAGGTCAGGGGATAATACAGCAAGAACTCAGGAGATAATACAGCGAGAGCACAGGGTAGAAGACAGCAAGAATTCAGGGGATAAAACAGAGAGAGTTCAGGGAATAAAATGGAGTGCTCAGAGGACAAAAGAGAGAGTGTTCAGGAGACAAAACATCAAGAGTTCAGGGATAAAACAGCAAGACTTTGGGAGATAAAATAACGAGAGTTCAGGATTTAAAACGGAGAAAGCTCAGGAGATGAAACATCAAGAATTCTGGGATAAAACAGAATGATCAGGATATAAATCAGAATTTTCAGTGGACAAAACAGACAGTGTTCAGGAGATAAAACAGCGAGGTTTCAGGGGATAAAACATGGAGTATTCAGGGGATAAACAGAGAGAGCTCAGGTGATAATGCGGCAAGAGTTCAGGGCATAAAATAGCAAGAATTCATGGGATAAAACAGTGAGCGTTCTGGGATAAAACAGCAAGAGTTTGGGAGATAAAATGGTGATAGTTCAGGAGATAAAACACAGAGACCTTTGGAGATAAAACTGCAGAAATTCCGGGGATAAAACAGAGTGTTCAGGGGATAAAACAGCGAGATTCAGGCGATGAGACAGCAAGAGTTCAGGGGATAAAAGAACAAGAATTCAGGGGATAAAGCAGTGAGAGTTCAGGGGATAAAACAGCGAGAATTCAGGGGATAATACTGTAAGAATTCAGGAGATAATACAGCGAGAGCTCAGGGGTAAGAAAAAGAGAGTTCAGGGGTAAAACAGTAAGACTTTGGGACATAAAATAGCAAGAGTTCAGGAGATAAAACAGAGAGAGCTCAGGAGAAAAAAGAGAAAGTATTCCCGGGATAAAACAGAGCGTTGAGGGGATAAAATACTGAGAGTTCAGGCGATGAAATGACAATAATTTAGGGGATAAAACTGTGAGAGTTCAAGGGATAAAACACAGAGATTGCAGGAGATAAAACAGTGAGAATTCTGGGATGAATCATCAAGTGTTTGGGAGATAAAACCGCGAGAGTTCAAGATTAAAACAGAGAGGGTACAGGAGATAAAACGGAATGTTCAGGGGATAAAACAGAGAGTGTTCAGGAGATAAAATGGAGTGCTCAGAGGACAAAACAGAGAGTGTTCAGGAGACAAAATAGCGAGAGCTCAGGGATAAAACAGCAAGACTTTGGGAGATAAAATAACGAGAGTTCAGGATTTAAAATGGAGAGAGCTCAGGAGATTAAACATCACAAATTTTGGGATAAAACAGAATGTTCAGGATATAAAATAGAATTTTCAGTGGACAAAACAAAGAGTGCTCAGGAGATAAAACAGCGAGAGTTTGGGGGATAAAACAGCAAGAATTGAAGAGATAAAGCAGTGAGAGCAAAATGGATGAAACAGCAAGAATTCCTGGGATAAAACAGAGTGTTCAGGGATTAAAACAGCAAGAATTCAATGGCAAAATCAGTGAGAGTGAAGGGGATGAAACAGCAAGTATTCAGGGGATAGAATTGCAACAATTCAGGGGATAATACAGCAAGAATTCAGGAGATAATACAGATAGAGCTCAGGGGATAAGACAGCAGGAATTCAGGGTATAAAACAGTGAAAGTTCAAGGGATAAAACAGCGAGAGTTCAGGGATAAAACAGCAAGAGTTTGGGAGATAAAATACTGATAGTTCAGGAGATAAAACAGAGAGAGCTTAGGAGATAAAACAGCAAGAGTTCAGGGGATAAAACAGCAAGAATTCAGGGGATAAAGCTGTAAGAGTTCGGGGATAAAACAGAGAGAGTTCAGCGGATAAAACAGAGAGTGTTCAGGAGATAAAATGGAGTGGTCGGAGGACAAAACAGAGAGTGTTCAGGAGCCAAAACAGCGAGAGCTCAGGGATAAAACAGCAAGACGTTGGGAATTAAAATAACGAGAGTTCATGATTTAAAAAGGACAGCGCTCAGGAGATGAAACATCAAGAATTCTGGGATAAAACAGAATTTCAGTGGAGAAAGCAGAGAGTGTTCAGAAGATAAAAGTGAGACCTCTGGGGATAAAACAGCAAGAATTCAAGAGATAAAGCAGTGAGAGTAAGGGGGATGAAACAGCAAGTGTTCAGGGGATAAAATTGCAACAATTCACGAGATAAAACAGCAAGAATTCAGGGGATAAAGCCGTGAGAGTTCAGTGGATAAAACAGAGAGAGATCAGGATTAAAACAGAGAGGGTACAGGAGGTAAAACGGAATGTTCAGCGGATAAAACAGAGAGTGTTCAGGAGATAAAATGGAGTGGTCGGAGGACAAAACAGAGAGTGTTCAGGAGCCAAAACAGCGAGAGCTCAGGGATAAAACAGCAAGACGTTGGGAATTAAAATAACGAGAGTTCATGATTTAAAAAGGACAGCGCTCAGGAGATTAAACATCACGAATTCTGGGATAAAACAGAATGTTCAGGATATAAAACAGAATTTTCAGTGGACAAAACAAAGAGTGTTCAGGAGATAAAACAGCGAGAGTTCGGGGGATAAAACAGCAAGAATTGAAGAGATAAAGCAGTGAGAGCAAAATGGATGAAACAGCAAGAATTCCTGTGATAAAACAGACTGTTTGGGGATTAAAACAGCAAGAATTCAATTGCAAAATCAGTGAGAGTGAAGGGGATGAAACAGCAAGTATTCAGGGGATAGAATTGCAACAATTCAGGGGATAAAACAGCAAGAATTCAGGAGATAATACAGATAGAGCTCAGGGGATAAGACAGCAGGAATTCAGGGGATAAAACAGTGAAAGTTAAAGGGATAAAACAGCGAGAGTTCAGGGGATAAAACAGCAAGAGTTTGGGAGATAAACTACCGATAGTTCAGGAGTAAAAACAGTGAGAGTAGAGGGGCTAAAACAGAAAAAGTACAGGAGATAAAACAGGGAGTGTTCAGGAGATAAAATGGAGTGCTCAGAGGACAAAACAGAGAGTGTTCAGGAGCCAAAACAGCGAGAGCTCAGGGATAAAACAGCAAGATGTTGGGAGATAAAATAACGAGAGTTCAGGATTTAAAAAGAAGTGAGCTCAGGACATGAAACATCAAGAATTCTGGGATAAAACAGAATTTTCAGTGGACAAAACAGGGAGTGTTCAGGAGCTAAAGCAGCGAGAGTTCTGCGGATAAAACAGCAAGAATTCAAGAGATAAAGCAGTGAGAGTAAAGGGGATAAAACAGCAGGAGTTCTGGGGATAAAATTGCAAAAATTCAGGCGATAATACAGCAATAATTCAGGAGATAATACAGTGAGAGCTCAGGTGATAAGACAGCAGGAATTCAGGGGAGAAAAGCGTGAGAGTTCAAGGGATAAAACAGCGTGAGTTCAGGGGCTGAAATACCAAGAGTTCAGGGGATAAAACAGTACGTGTTTTGGACATTAAATATTGAGAGTTCAGGAGATAAAACAGAGAGAGCTGAAGAGATAAAACAGCAAGAATTACGGAGATAAAACAGAATGTTAAGGGGTTAAAACAGCAAGAATCCAAGAGATAAAGCAGTGAGAGTAAAGGGGATGAAACAGCTAGAATTCAGGGGATAAAACAGTGAGAGTTCAGGGGATTAAGCAGTGAGTGTTCAGAGATAAAACAGCAAGAGTATGGGAGATAAAATAGCGATCGTTCAGAAGATAAAACAGAGAGAGCTTAGGAGATAAAACAGCAAGAAATCCGTGGATAAAACAGAGTGTTCAGGGGTTAGAACAGCAAGAGTTCAGGCGATGAAACCGCAAAAAGTCAGGGGATAAAACAGCAAGAATTCAGGGGATAAAGCCGTGAGAGTTCAGCAAATAAAACAGTGAGAATGCAGGGACAAAGCAGCAAGAGCTTGGCAGATAAAAATCACTTGAGATCAGGATATAAAACAGTGAGAGTTCAGGGGATAAAACCGAGAGAGTTCTGGAGATAAGACACCAAGTGTTCAGGGGATGAAACAGGGCGAGTTCAAGGGATAAAACAACGAGTGTTCAGGGGATAAAACAGGGAGATTTCAGGGATAAAAAGCAAGAATTCAGGGGTAAAACAGCAAGAATTCATTGGATAAAACAATGGCAGTTCAGGGGATAAAACAGCAAGAATTCAGGAGAGAAACTAACGAGAGTTCAGCAGTAAAAACTGCAAAAATTCTGGTGAGAGTTCCAGGGATAGAACAGCGAGAGTTCAGGGGGAAAACTGCAAAGAGTTTGGGAGATAAAATAGCAAGAGTTCAGGAGATAAAGCAGCGAGAGTTCAGGTGAACAAACTTTGAGAGTACAGGAGATAAAACAGGGAGTGTTCAGGGGATAAAACAGAGAGTGTTCAGGAGATAAAATGGAGTGCTCAGAGGACAAAACAGAGAGTGTTCAGGAGACAAAACAGCCAGAGCTCAGCGATAAAACAGCAAGACGTTGGGAGATAAAATAACGAGAGTTCAGGATTTAAAAAGTAGAGAACACAGGACATGAAACATCAAGAATTCTGGATAAAACAGAATTTTCAGTGGACAAAACAGGGAGTGCTCAGGAGCTAAAGCAGCGAGAGTTCTGGGGATAAAACAGCAAGAATTCAAGAGTTAAGCAGTGAGAGTAAAGGGGATAAAACAGCAGGAGTTCTGGGGATAAAATTGCAAAAATTCAGGCGATAATACAGCAATAAGTCAGGAGATAATATACTGAGAGCTCCGGGGATAAGACAGCAGGAATTCAGGGGAGAAAAGAGTGAGAGTTCAAGGGATAAAACAGCACGAGTTCAGGGGCTGAAATACCAAGAGTTCAGGGGATAAAACAGCAAGAATTCAGGGGATAAAGCCGTGAGACTTCAGGGGATAATACAGTGAGATTTCAGGGATAAAACAGTAAGAGTTTGGGACATAAAATAGCGAGAGTTCAGGAGACCAAACAGAGAGAGCTTAGGAGATAAAACAGCAAGAATTCTGGGGATAAAACAGAGTGTTCAGCGGTTAGAACAGCAAGAATTCAAGAGATAAAGCAGTGAGAGTAAAGGCGATGAAACAGCAAGAAGTCTGGGGATGAAATTGCAACAATTCAGGTGATAATCAGCAATAATTCAGGAGATAATACAGCGAGAGCTCAGATGATATGACAGCAGGAATTCAGGGGAGAAAACCGTGAGAGTTCAGGGGATAAAACAGCGAGAGTTCAGGGGCTGAAACACCAAGAGTTCAGGGGATAAAACAGCAAGAATTCAGGGGATAAAGCCGTGAGAGTTCAGGGGATAAAACAGTGAGAGTTCAGGTTAAAACAGCAAGAGTTTGGGAGATAAAATAATGATAGTTCAGGAGATAAAACAGAGA
Source organism: Isurus oxyrinchus (assembly GCA_026770705.1). Lineage (NCBI taxonomy): Eukaryota > Metazoa > Chordata > Chondrichthyes > Lamniformes > Lamnidae > Isurus > Isurus oxyrinchus. Next base: position 18,887 of record JANJGN010005298.1, read on the forward strand.
TAGCTTAGGAGATAAAATAGCAAGAATTCCGGGGATAAAACAGAGTGTTCAGGGGATAAAACAGCCAGAGTTCAGGAGATGAAACAGCAAGAGTTCAGGGGATAAAGACGTGAGAGTTCAGGCGATAAAAGAGAGAGAGTTCAGCAGATAAAACAACAAGAATGCAGGCACAAAGCAGCAAGAGTTTGGGACATAAAATAGCATGAGATCAGGAGACAAAACAGTGAGAGTTCAGGGGATAAAACCGAGAGAGTTCTGGAGATAAAACACCAAGTGTTCAGGGGATGAAACAGGGCGAGTTCAAGGGATAAAACAACGAGTGTTCAGGGGATAAAACAGGGAGATTTCAGGGATAAAAAGCAAGAATTCAGGGGTAAAACAGCAAGAATTCATTGGATAAAACAATGGCAGTTCAGGGGATAAAACAGCAAGAATTCAGGAGAGAAACTAACGAGAGTTCAGCAGTAAAAACTGCAAAAATTCTGGTGAGAGTTCCAGGGATAGAACAGCGAGAGTTCAGGGGGAAATCTGCAAAGAGTTTGGGAGATAAAATAGCAAGAGTTCAGGAGATAAAGCAGCGAGAGTTCAGGTGAACAAACTTTGAGAGTACAGGAGATAAAACAGGGAGTGTTCAGGGGATAAAACAGAGAGTGTTCAGGAGATAAAATGGAGTGCTCAGAGGACAAAACAGAGAGTGTTCAGGAGACAAAACAGCCAGAGCTCAGCGATAAAACAGCAAGACGTTGGGAGATAAAATAACGAGTGTTCAGGATTTAAAAAAGTAGAGAACACAGGACATGAAACATCAAGAATTCTGGATAAAACAGAATTTTCAGTGGACAAAACAGGGAGTGTTCAGGAGCTAAAGCAGCGAGAGTTCTGGGGATAAAACAGCAAGAATTCAAGAGTTAAGCAGTGAGAGTAAAGGGGATAAAACAGCAGGAGTTCTGGGGATAAATTGCAAAAATTCAGGCGATAATACAGCAATAATTCAGGAGATAATACACTGAGAGCTCCGGGGATAAGACAGCAGGAATTCAGGGGAGAAAAGAGTGAGAGTTCAAGGGATAAAACAGCACGAGTTCAGGGGCTGAAATACCAAGAGTTCAGGGGATAAAACAGCAAGAATTCAGGGGATAAAGCCGTGAGAGTTCAGGGGATAATACAGTGAGATTTCAGGGATAAAACAGTAAGAGTTTGGGACATAAAATAGCGAGAGTTCAGGAGACCAAACAGAGAGAGATTAGGAGATAATACAGCAATAATTCAGGAGATAATACAGTGAGAGCTCAGCGGATAAGACAGCAGGAATTCAGGGGAGAAAAGCGTGAGTTCAAGGGATAAAACAGCGCGAGTTCAGGGGCTGAATTACCAAGAGTTCAGGAGATAAAACAGCAAGAATTCAGGGGATAAAGCCGTGAGACTTCAGGGGATAAAACAGTGAGAGTTCAGTGATATGACAGTAAGAGTTTGGGACATAAAATATCGAGAGTTCAGGAGACCAAACAGAGAGAGCTTAGGAGATTAAGCAGCAAGAATTCTGGGGATAAAACAGAGTGTTCAGCGGTTAGAACAGCAAGAATTCAAGAGATAAAGCAGTGAGAGTAAAGGCGATGAAACAGCAAGAAGTCTGGGGATGAAATTGCAACAATTCAGGTGATAATCAGCAATAATTCAGGAGATAATACAGCGAGAGCTCAGATGATATGACAGCAGGAATTCAGGGGAGAAAACCATGAGAGTTCAGGGGATAAAACAGCGAGAGTTCAGGGGCTGAAACACCAAGAGTTCAGGGGATAAAACAGCAAGAATTCAGGGGATAAAGCCGTGAGAGTTCAGGGGATAAAACAGTGAGAGTTCAGGTTAAAACAGCAAGAGTTTGGGAGATAAAATAACGATAGTTCAGGAGATAAAACAGAGATAGCTTAGGAGATAAAATAGCAAGAATTCCGGGGATAAAACAGAGTGTTCAGGGGATAAAACAGCCAGAGTTCAGGAGATGAAACAGCAAGAGTTCAGGGGATAAAGACGTGAGAGTTCAGGCGATAAAAGAGAGAGAGTTCAGCAGATAAAACAACAAGAATGCAGGCACAAAGCAGCAAGAGTTTGGGACATAAAATAGCATGAGATCAGGAGACAAAACAGTGAGAGTTCAGGGGATAAAACCGAGAGATTTCTGGAGATAAAACACCAAGTGTTCAGGGGATGAAACAGGGCGAGTTCAAGGGATAAAACAACGAGTGTTCAGGGGATAAAAACAGGGAGATTTCAGGGATAAGAAGCAAGAATTCAGGGGTAAAACAGCAAGAATTCATTGGATAAAACAATGGCAGTTCAGGGGATAAAACAGCAAGAATTCAGGAGAGAAACTAACGAGAGTTCAGCAGTAAAAACTGCAAAAATTCTGGTGAGAGTTCCAGGGATAGAACAGCGAGAGTTCAGGGGGAAAACTGCAAAGAGTTTGGGAGATAAAATAGCAAGAGTTCAGGAGATAAAGCAGCGAGAGTTCAGGTGAACAAACTTTGAGAGTACAGGAGATAAAACAGGGAGTGTTCAGGGGATAAAACAGACAGTGTTCAGGGGCTGAAACACCAAGAGTTCAGGGGATAAAACAGCAAGAATTCAGGGGATAAAGCCGTGAGAGTTCAGGGGATAAAACAGTGAGAGTTCAGGTTAAAACAGCAAGAGTTTGGGAGATAAAATAACGATAGTTCAGGAGTTAAAACAGAGATAGCTTAGGAGATAAAATAGCAAGAATTCCGGGGATAAAACAGACTGTTCAGGGGATAAAACAGCCAGAGTTCAGGAGATGAAACAGCAAGAATTCAGGGGATAAAGCCGTGAGAGTTCAGGGGATAATACAGTGAGATTTCAGGGATAAAACAGTAAGAGTTTGGGACATAAAATAGCGAGAGTTCAGGAGACCAAACAGAGAGAGCTTAGGAGATAATACAGCAATAATTCAGGAGATAATACAGTGAGAGCTCAGGGGATAAGACAGCAGGAATTCAGGGGAGAAAAGCGTGAGTTCAAGGGATAAAACAGCGCGAGTTCAGGGGCTGAATTACCAAGAGTTCAGGAGATAAAACAGCAAGAATTCAGGGGATAAAGCCGTGAGACTTCAGGGGATAAAACAGTGAGAGTTTAGTGATATAACAGTAAGAGTTTGGGACATAAAATATCGAGAGTTCAGGAGACCAAACAGAGAGAGCTTAGGAGATAAAACAGCAAGAATTCTGGGGATAAAACAGAGTGTTCAGCGGTTAGAACAGCAAGAATTCAAGAGATAAAGCAGTGAGAGTAAAGGCGATGAAACAGCAAGAAGTCTGGGGATGAAATTGCAACAATTCAGGTGATAATCAGCAATAATTCAGGAGATAATACAGCGAGAGCTCAGATGATATGACAGCAGGAATTCAGGGGAGAAAACCGTGAGAGTTCAGGGGATAAAACAGCGAGAGTTCAGGGGCTGAAACACCAAGAGTTCAGGGGATAAAACAGCAAGAATTCAGGGGATAAAGCCGTGAGAGTTCAGGGGATAAAACAGTGAGAGTTCAGGTTAAAACAGTAAGAGTTTGGGACATAAAATAGCGAGAGTTCAGGAGATCAAACAGAGAGAGCTTAGGAGATAAAACAGCAAGAATTCTGGGGATAAAACAGAGTGTTCGGGGGTTAAAAAAGCAAGAATTCAAGAGATAAAGCAGTGAGAATAAAGGGGATGAAATAGCTAGCATTGAGGGGATAAAACAGTGAGAGTTCAGGGGATTAAGCAGTGAGCATTCAGAGATAAAACAGCAAGAGTTTGGGAGACAAAATAGCGATAGTTCAGGAGATAAAACAGAGAGAGTTTAGGAGATAAAACAGCAAGAATTCTGGGGATAATACAGAGTGTTCAGAGGATAAAACAGCGAGAGTTCAGGCGATGAAACGGCAAAGATTCAGGGGATAAAACAGCAAGAATTCAGGGGATAAAGCCGTGAGAGTTCAGCAGATGAAACAGTGAGAATGCAGGGACAAAGCAGCAAGAGTTTGGGAGATAAAATAGCATGAGATCAGGATACAAAACAGTGAGAGTTCAGGGGATAAAATCGAGAGAGTTCTGGAGATAAAACACCAAGTGTTCATGGGATGAAACACGGCGAGTTCAAGGGATAAAACAGCGAGTGTTCAGGGGATAAAACAGGGAGATTTCAGGGATAAAAAGCAAGAATTCAGGGGTAAAACAGCAAGAATTCATTGGATAAAACAATGGCAGTTCAGGGGATAAAACAGCAAGATTTCAGGAGAGAAACTAACGAGAGTTCAGCAGTTAAAACTGCAAAAATTCTGGTGATAAAACAGTGAGAGTTCCAGGGATAGAACAGCGAGAGTTCAGGGGGAAAACTGCAAAGAGTTTGGGAGATAAAATAGCAAGAGTTCAGGAGATAAAGCAGCGACAGTTCAGGTGAACAAACTTTGAGAGTACAGGAGATAAAACAGGGAGTGTTCAGGGGATAAAACAGAGAGTGTTCAGGTGATAAAATGGAGTGCTCAGAGGACAAAAGAGAGTGTGTTCAGGAGATAAAACAGCGAGAGCTCAGGGATAAAACAGCAAGACGTTGGGAGATAAAATAATGAGAGTTCAGGATTTAAAATGGAGAGAGCTCAGGGGGATTAAACATCACGAATTCTGGGATTAAACAGAATGTTCAGGATATAAAACAGAATTTTCAGTGGACAAACCAAAGAGTGTTCAGGAGATAAAACAGCGAGATATCTGGGGATAAAACAGCAAGTATTCAAGAGATAAAGCAGTGAGAGTAAAGGGGATGAAACAGCAAGGGTTCAGGGGATAAAATTGCAACATTTCAGGGGATAATACAGCAATAATTCAGGAGATAATACAGCGAGAGCTCAGGGGATAACACATCAGGAATTCAGGGGATAAAACAGTGTAAGTTCAAGGGATAAAACATCGAGAGTTCAGGGGATAAAACAGCAAGAGTTTGGGAGATAAAATAGCGATAGTTCAGGAGATAAAACAGAGAGAGCTTAGGAGATAAAACAGCAAGAGTTCCGGAAAAAAAAAACAAGGAGTTCAGCGGATAAAAGAGCGAGAGTTCAGGGGCTGAAACACCAAGAGTTCACGGGATAAAACAGCAAGAATTCTGGGGATAAAGTCGTGAGATTTCGGGGGATAAAACAGTGAGACCTTAGGAGATAAAACAGCAAGAATTCTGGGGATAATACAGAGTGTTCAGGGGATAAAAGAGCCAGAGTTCAGGAGATGAAACAGCAAGAGTTCAGGGGATAAAGACGTGAGAGTTCAGGCGAGAAATGAGAGAGTGTTCCAGCGGATAAAACAACGAGAATGCAGGGACAAAGCAGCAAGAGTTTGGGACATAAAATAGCATGAGATCAGGAGACAAAACAGTGAGAGTTCAGGGGATAAAACCGAGAGAGTTCAGGAGATAAAACACCAAGTGTTCTGGGGATGGAAAAGGCC
>JANJGN010005299.1:0-24367 GCA_026770705.1 Isurus oxyrinchus
CAATCCCAAACATTCCCAATCCCAAACTCTCTCCCAATCGCAATCACTCCCAATCCCAAACACTCCCAATCCCAAACCCTCCAAATCCCAAATCCTCCCAATCCCAAACTCTCTCCCAATCCCAAACTCTCCCAATCCCAAACTCTCTCCCAATCCCAAAACCTCCCAATCCCAAACCCTCCCAATCCCATACTCTCCCAATCCCAAACTCTCTCCCAATCCCAAACTCTCTCCCAATCCCAAACCCTCCCAACCCCAAACTCTCTCCCAATCCCAAACTCTCCCAATCCCAAATACTCCCAATCCCAAACACTCCCAATCCCAAACACTCCCAATCCCAAACTCTCTCCCAATCCCAAACCCTCCCAATCCCAAACTCTCTCACAATCCCAAACACACCCAATCTCAAACTCTCTCACAATCCCAAACCCTCCCAATCCCAAACCCAAACTCTCTACCTCATCCCAAACCTCCAAATCCCAAACTCTCTCACAATCCAAACCCTCCCAATGCCAAACATTCCCAATCCCAAAGTCTCTCTCAATCCCAAACCCTCCCAATCACAAACCCTCCCAATCCCAAACCCTCCCAATCCCAAACCCTCCCAATCCCAAACATTCCCAATCCCAAACTCTCTCCCAATCCCAAACATTCCCAATACCAAACTCTCTCCAAATCCCAAACTCTCTCACAATCGCAAACCCTCCCAATCCCAAACTCCCCAATCCCCAAACCCTCCCAATCCCAAACATTCCCAATCCCAAACTCTCTCCCAATCCCAAACATTCCCAATCCCAAACTCTCTCCCAATCCCAAACATTCCCAAAGCCAAACTCTCCCAATCCCAAACATTCCCAATCCCAAACTCTCTCCCAATCCCAAATATTCCCAATCCCAAAGTCTCTCACAATCCCAAACCCTCCCAATCACAAACCCTCCCAATCCCAAACCCTCCCAATCCCAAACACTCCCCAATCCCAAACATTCCCAATCCCAAACTCTCTCCCAATCCCAAACATTCCCAATACCAAACTCTCTCCAAATCCCAAACTCTCTCACAATCGCAAACCCTCCCAATCCCAAACTCCCAATCCCCAAACCCTCCCAATCCCAAACATTCCCAATCCCAAACTCTCTCCCAATCCCAAACATTCCCAATCCCAAACTCTCTCCCAATCCCAAACATTCCCAAAGCCAAACTCTCCCAATCCCAAACATTCCCAATCCCAAACTCTCTTCCAATCCCAAATATTCCCAATCCCAAACTATCTCCCAATCCCAAATCCTCCCAATCCCAAACCCTCCCAATCCCAAACCCTCCCAATCCCAAACATTCCCAATTCCAAACTCTCTCCCAATCCCAAACAATCCCAATCCCAAACTCTGTCCAAATCCCGAACTCTCTCACAATCCCAACCCCTCACAATCCCAAACATTCCCAATCCCAAACTCTTTCACAATCCCAAACATTCCCAATCCCAAACTCTCTCCCCAATCCCAAATATTCCCAATCCCAAACTATCTCCCAATCCCAAATCCTCCCAATCCCAAACCCTCCCAATCCCAAACCCTCCCAATCCCAAACATTCCCAATTCCTACCTCTCTCCCGATCCCAAACAATCCCAATCCCAAACTCTGTCCAAATCCCGAACTCTGTCACAATCCCAACCCCTCACAATCCCAAACATTCCCAATCCCAAACTCTTTCACAATCCCAAACATTACCAATCCCAAACTCTCTCCCAATCCCAAACATTCCCAATCCCCAACCATCCCAATCCCAAACCCTCCCAATCCCAAACCCTCCCAATCCCAAAGTCTCTCCCAATCCCAAACCCTCCCAATCCCAAAATCTCTCCCAATCCCAAACCCTCCCAATCCCAAACCCTCCCAATCTCAACCCTCACAATCCCAAACCCTCACAATCCCAATCCCTCCCAATCCCAAACCTTCCCCATCCCAAATCCTCCCAATCCCAAACCCTCCCAATCCCAAAACTTCCCCCATCCCAAACCCTCCCAATCCCAAACCCTCCCAATTCCAAACCCTCCCAATCCCAAACTCTCTCCCAATCCCAAACTCTCTCCCAATCCCAAACCCTCCCAATCCCAAACTCTCTCCCAATCCCAGACTCTCCCAATCATAAACCCTCCCAATCCCAAACCCTGCCAATCCCAAACTCTCCCAATCCCAAACTCTCTCCCAATCCCAAACTCTCTCCCAATCCCAAACCCTCCCAATCCCAAACTCACTCCCAATCCCAAACTCTCCCAATCCCAAACTCTCCCAATCCCAAACTCTCTCCCAATCCCAAACCCTCCCCAATCTCAAACTCTCTCCCAATCCCAAACTCTCCCAATCCCAAACACTCCCAATCCCAAACACTCCCAATCCCAAACATTCCCAATCCCAAACTCTCTCACAATCCCAAACCCCTCCCAAACCCAAACATTCCCAATCCCAAACTCTCTCCCAACCCCAAACACTCTCACAATCCCAAACCCTCCAAATCCCAAACTCTATCCCAACCCCAAACCCTCCCAATCCCAAACATTCCCAATCCCAAACTCTCTCCCAATCCCAAACCCTCCCAATCCCAAACTCTATCCCAATCCCAAACTCTCTCACAATCCCAAACTCTCCCATTCCCAAACACTCCCAATCCCAAACATTCCCAATCCCAAACTCTCTCCCAATCCCAAACATTCCCAATCCCAAACTCTCTCCCAATCCCAAACATTCCCAATCCCAAACTCTCTCCCAATCCCAAACATTCCCAATCCCAAACTCTCTCCCAATCCCAAACCCTCCCAATCCGAAACCTTCCCAATCCCAAACATTCCCAATCCCAAACTCTCTCCCAATCCCAAACATTCCCAATCCAAAACTCTCTCCCAATCCCAAACGCTCACAATCCCAAACCATCCCAATCCCAAACATTCCCAATCCCAAACTCTCTCCCAATCCCAAACATTCCCAATCCCAAACTCTCTCCCAATCGCAATCACTCCCAATCCCAAACACTCCCAATCCCAACCCTCCAAATCCCAAATCCTCCCAATCCCAAACTCTCTCCCAATCCCAAACTCTCCCAATCCCAAACTCTCTCCCAATCCCAAAACCTCCCAATCCCAAACCCTCCCAATCCCATACTCTCCCAATCCCAAACTCTCTCCCAATCCAAACTCTCTCCCAATCCCAAACCCTCCCAACCCCCAAACTCTCTCCCAATCCCAAACTCTCCCAATCCCAAATACTCCCAATCCCAAACACTCCCAATCCCAAACACTCCCAATCCCAAACTCTCTCCCAATCCCAAACCCTCCCAATCCCAAACTCTCTCACAATCCCAAACACACCCAATCTCAAACTCTCTCACAATCCCAAACCCTCCCAATCCCAAACCCAAACTCTCTACCTCATCCCAAACCTCCAAATCCCAAACTCTCTCACAATCCCAAACCCTCCCAATGCCAAACATTCCCAATCCCAAAGTCTCTCTCAATCCCAAACCCTCCCAATCACAAACCCTCCCAATCCCAAACCCTCCCAATCCCAAACCCTCCCAATCCCAAACATTCCCAATCCCAAACTCTCTCCCAATCCCAAACATTCCCAATACCAAACTCTCTCCAAATCCCAAACTCTCTCACAATCGCAAACCCTCCCAATCCCAAACTCCCAATCCCCAAACCCTCCCAATCCCAAACATTCCCAATCCCAAACTCTCTCCCAATCCCAAACATTCCCAATCCCAAACTCTCTCCCAATCCCAAACATTCCCAAAGCCAAACTCTCCCAATCCCAAACATTCCCAATCCCAAACTCTCTCCCAATCCCAAATATTCCCAATCCCAAACTATCTCCCAATCCCAAATCCTCCCAATCCCAAACCCTCCCAATCCCAAACCCTCCCAATCCCAAACATTCCCAATTCCAAACTCTCTCCCAATCCCAAACAATCCCAATCCCAAACTCTGTCCAAATCCCGAACTCTCTCACCATCCCAACCCCTCACAATCCCAAACATTCCCAATCCCAAACTCTTTCACAATCCCAAACATTCCCAATCCCAAACTCTCTCCCAATCCCAAATATTCCCAATCCCAAACTATCTCCCAATCCCAAATCCTCCCAATCCCAAACCCTCCCAATCCCAAACCCTCCCAATCCCAAACATTCCCAATTCCTAACTCTCTCCCGATCCCAAACAATCCCAATCCCAAACTCTGTCCAAATCCCGAACTCTGTCACAATCCCAACCCCTCACAATCCCAAACATTCCCAATCCCAAACTCTTTCACAATCCCAAACATTACCAATCCCAAACTCTCTCCCAATCCCAAACATTCCCAATCCCCAACCATCCCAATCCCAAACCCTCCCAATCCCAAACCCTCCCAATCCCAAAGTCTCTCCCAATCCCAAATCCTCCCAATCCCAAAATCTCTCCCAATCCCAAACCCTCCCAATCCCAAACCCTCCCAATCTCAACCCTCACAATCCCAAACCCTCACAATCCCAAACCCTCACAATCCCAATCCCTCCCAATCCCAAACCTTCCCCATCCCAAACCCTCCCAATTCCAAACCCTCCCAATCCCAAACTCTCTCCCAATCCCAAACTCTCTCCCAATCCCAAACCCTCCCAATCCCAAACTCTCTCCCAATCCCAGACTCTCCCAATCATAAACCCTCCCAATCCCAAACCCTGCCAATCCCAAACTCTCCCAATCCCAAACTCTCTCCCAATCCCAAACTCTCTCCCAATCCCAAACCCTCCCAATCCCAAACTCACTCCCAATCCCAAACTCTCCCAATCCCAAACTCTCCCAATCCCAAACTCTCTCCCCAATCCCAAACCCTCCCAATCTCAAACTCTCTCCCAATCCCAAACACTCCCAATCCCAAACACTCCCAATCCCAAACTCTCTCACAATCCCAAACCCTCCCAAACCCAAACATTCCCAATCCCAAACTCTCTCCCAACCCCAAACACTCTCACAATCCCAAACCCTCCAAATCCCAAACTCTATCCCAACCCCAAACCCTCCCAATCCCAAACATTCCCAATCCCAAACTCTCTCCCAATCCCAAACCCTCCCAATCCCAAACTCTATCCCAATCCCAAACTCTCTCACAATCCCAAACTCTCCCATTCCCAAACACTCCCAATCCCAAACATTCCCAATCCCAAACTCCTCTCCCAATCCCAAACATTCCCAATCCCAAACTCTCTCCCAATCCCAAACATTCCCAATCCCAAACTCTCTCCCAATCCCAAATATTCCCAATCCCAAACTCTCTCCCAATCCCAAACCCTCCCAATCCGAAACCTTCCCAATCCCAAACATTCCCAATCCCAAACTCTCTCCCAATCCCAAACATTCCCAATCCAAAACTCTCTCCCAATCCCAAACTCTCACAATCCCAAACCATCCCAATCCCAAACATTCCCAATCCCAAACTCTCTCCCAATCCCAAACATTCCCAATCCCAAACTCTCTCCCAATCGCAATCACTCCCAATCCCAAACACTCCCAATCCCAAACCCTCCAAATCCCAAATCCTCCCAATCCCAAACTCTCTCCCAATCCCAAACTCTCCCAATCCCAAACTCTCTCCCAATCCCAAAACCTCCCAATCCCAAACCCTCCCAATCCCATACTCTCCCAATCCCAAACTCTCTCCCAATCCCAAACTCTCTCCCAATCCCAAACCCTCCCAACGCCAAACTCTCTCCCAATCCCAAACTCTCCCAATCCCAAATACTCCCAATCCCAAACACTCCCAATCCCAAACACTCCCAATCCCAAACTCTCTCCCAATCCCAAACCCTCCCAATCCCAAACTCTCTCACAATCCCAAACCCTCCCAATCCCAAACCCAAACTCTCTACCTCATCCCAAACCTCCAAATCCCAAAGTCTCTCACAATCCCAAACCCTCCCAATCACAAACCCTCCCAATCCCAAACCCTCCCAATCCCAAACCCTCCCAATCCCAAACATTCCCAATCCCAAACTCTCTCCCAATCCCAAATATTCCCAATCCCAAACTCTCTCCCAATCCCAAACCCTCCCAATCCGAAACCTTCCCAATCCCAAACATTCCCAATCCCAAACTCTCTCCCAATCCCAAACATTCCTAATCCCAAACTCTCTCCCAATACCAATCACTCCCAATCCCAAACACTCCCAATCCCAAACCCTCCAAATCCCAAACCCTCCCAATCCCAAACTCTCTCCCAATCCCAAACTCTCCCAATCCCAAACTCTCTCCCAATCCCAAAACCTCCCAATCCCAAACCCTCCCAATCCTATACTCTCCCAATCCCAAACTCTCTCCCAATCCCAAACTCTCTCCCAATCCCAAACCCTCCCAACCCCAAACTCTCTCCCAATCCCAAACTCTCCCAATCCCAAATACTCCCAATCCCAAACACTCCCAATCCCAAACACTCCCAATCCCAAACTCTCTCCCAATCCCAAACCCTCCCAATCCCAAACTCTCTCACAATCCCAAACACACCCAATCTCAAACTCTCTCACAATCCCAAACCCTCCCAATCACAAACCCAAACTCTCTACCTCATCCCAAACCTCCAAATCCCAAACTCTCTCACAATCCCAAACCCTCCCAATGCCAAACATTCCCAATCCCAAAGTCTCTCACAATCCCAAACCCTCCCAATCACAAACCCTCCCAATCCCAAACACTCCCAATCCCAAACATTCCCAATCCCAAACTCTCTCCCAATCCAAACATTCCCAATACCAAACTCTCTCCAAATCCCAAACTCTCTCACAATCGCAAACCCTCCCAATCCCAAACTCCCAATCCCCAAACCCTCCCAATCCCAAACATTCCCAATCCCAAACTCTCTCCCAATCCCAAACATTCCCAATCCCAAACTCTCTCCCAATCCCAAACATTCCCAAAGCCAAACTCTCCCAATCCCAAACATTCCCAATCCCAAACTCTCTTCCAATCCCAAATATTCCCAATCCCAAACTATCTCCCAATCCCAAATCCTCCCAATCCCAAACCCTCCCAATCCCAAACATTCCCAATTCCAAACTCTCTCCCAATCCCAAACAATCCCAATCCCAAACTCTGTCCAAATCCCGAACTCTCTCACAATCCCAACCCCTCACAATCCCAAACATTCCCAATCCCAAACTCTTTCACAATCCCAAACATTCCCAATCCCAAACTCTCTCCCAATCCCAAATATTCCCAATCCCAAACTATCTCCCAATCCCAAATCCTCCCAATCCCAAACCCTCCCAATCCCAAACCCTCCCAATCCCAAACATTCCCAATTCCTAACTCTCTCTCCCGATCCCAAACAATCCCAATCCCAAACTCTGTCCAAATCCCGAACTCTGTCACAATCCCAACCCCTCACAATCCCAAACATTCCCAATCCCAAACTCTTTCACAATCCCAAACATTACCAATCCCAAACTCTCTCCCAATCCCAAACATTCCCAATCCCCAACCATCCCAATCCCAAACCCTCCCAATCCCAAACCCTCCCAATCCCAAAGTCTCTCCCAATCCCAAACCCTCCCAATCCCAAAATCTCTCCCAATCCCAAACCCTCCCAATCCCAAACCCTCCCAATCTCAACCCTCACAATCCCAAACCCTCACAATCCCAATCCCTCCCAATCCCAAACCTTCCCCATCCCAAATCCTCCCAATCCCAAACCCTCCCAATCCCAAAACTTCCCCATCCCAAACCCTCCCAATCCCAAACCCTCCCAATTCCAAACCCTCCCAATCCCAAACTCTCTCCCAATCCCAAACTCTCTCCCAATCCCAAACCCTCCCAATCCCAAACTCTCTCCCAATCCCAGACTCTCCCAATCATAAACCCTCCCAATCCCAAACCCTGCCAATCCCAAACTCTCCCAATCCCAAACTCTCTCCCCAATCCCAAACTCTCTCCCAATCCCAAACCCTCCCAATCCCAAACTCACTCCCAATCCCAAACTCTCCCAATCCCAAACTCTCCCAATCCCAAACTCTCTCCCAATCCCAAACCCTCCCAATCTCAAACTCTCTCCCAATCCCAAACTCTCCCAATCCCAAACACTCCCAATCCCAAACACTCCCAATCCCAAACATTCCCAATCCCAAACTCTCTCACAATCCCAAACCCTCCCAAACCCAAACATTCCCAATCCCAAACTCTCTCCCAACCCCAAACACTCTCACAATCCCAAACCCTCCAAATCCCAAACTCTATCCCAACCCCAAACCCTCCCAATCCCAAACATTCCCAATCCCAAACTCTCCCAATCCCAAACCCTCCCAATCCCAAACTCTATCCCAATCCCAAACTCTCTCACAATCCCAAACTCTCCCATTCCCAAACACTCCCAATCCCAAACATTCCCAATCCCAAACTCTCTCCCAATCCCAAACATTCCCAATCCCAAACTCTCTCCCAATCCCAAACATTCCCAATCCCAAACTCTCTCCCAATCCCAAATATTCCCAATCCCAAACTCTCTCCCAATCCCAAACCCTCCCAATCCGAAACCTTCCCAATCCCAAACATTCCCAATCCCAAACTCTCTCCCAATCCCAAACATTCCCAATCCAAAACTCTCTCCCAATCCCAAACTCTCACAATCCCAAACCATCCCAATCCCAAACATTCCCAATCCCAAACTCTCTCCCAATCCCAAACATTCCCAATCCCAAACTCTCTCCCAATCGCAATCACTCCCAATCCCAAACACTCCCAATCCCAAACCCTCCAAATCCCAAATCCTCCCAATCCCAAACTCTCTCCCAATCCCAAACTCTCCCAATCCCAAACTCTCTCCCAATCCCAAAACCTCCCAATCCCAAACCATCCCAATCCCATACTCTCCCAATCCCAAACTATCTCCCAATCCCAAACTCTCTCCCAATCCCAAACCCTCCCAACCCCAAACTCTCTCCCAATCCCAAACTCTCCCAATCCCAAATACTCCCAATCCCAAACACTCCCAATCCCAAACACTCCCAATCCCAAACTCTCTCCCAATCCCAAACCCTCCCAATCCCAAACTCTCTCACAATCCCAAACACACCCAATCTCAAACTCTCTCACAATCCCAAACCCTCCCAATCCCAAACCCAAACTCTCTACCTCATCCCAAACCTCCAAATCCCAAACTCTCTCACAATCCCAAACCCTCCCAATGCCAAACATTCCCAATCCCAAAGTCTCTTACAATCCCAAACCCTCCCAATCACAAACCCTCCCAATCCCAAACCCTCCCAATCCCAAACCCTCCCAATCCCAAACATTCCCAATCCCAAACTCTCTCCCAATCCCAAACATTCCCAATACCAAACTCTCTCCAAATCCCAAACTCTCTCACAATCGCAAACCCTCCCAATCCCAAACTCCCAATCCCCAAACCCTCCCAATCCCAAACATTCCCAATCCCAAACTCTCTCCCAATCCCAAACATTCCCAATCCCAAACTCTCTCCCAATCCCAAACATTCCCAAAGCCAAACTCTCCCAATCCCAAACATTCCCAATCCCAAACTCTCTCCCAATCCCAAATATTCCCAATCCCAAACTATCTCCCAATCCCAAATCCTCCCAATCCCAAACCCTCCCAATCCCAAACCCTCCCAATCCCAAACATTCCCAATTCCAAACTCTCTCCCAATCCCAAACAATCCCAATCCCAAACTCTGTCCAAATCCCGAACTCTCTCACCATCCCAACCCCTCACAATCCCAAACATTCCCAATCCCAAATTCTTTCACAATCCCAAACATTCCCAATCCCAAACTCTCTCCCAATCCCAAATATTCCCAATCCCAAACTATCTCCCAATCCCAAATCCTCCCAATCCCAAACCCTCCCAATCCCAAACCCTCCCAATCCCAAACATTCCCAATTCCTAACTCTCTCCCGATCCCAAACAATCCCAATCCCAAACTCTGTCCAAATCCCGAACTCTGTCACAATCCCAACCCCTCACAATCCCAAACATTCCCAATCCCAAACTCTTTCACAATCCCAAACATTACCAATCCCAAACTCTCTCCCAATCCCAAACATTCCCAATCCCCAACCATCCCAATCCCAAACCCTCCCAATCCCAAACCCTCCCAATCCCAAAGTCTCTCCCAATCCCAAACCCTCCCAATCCCAAAATCTCTCCCAATCCCAAACCCTCCCAATCCCAAACCCTCCCAATCTCAACCCTCACAATCCCAAACCCTCACAATCCCAAACCCTCACAATCCCAATCCCTCCCAATCCCAAACCTTCCCCATCCCAAATCCTCCCCAATCCCAAACCCTTCCAATCCCAAAACTTCCCCATCCCAAACCCTCCCAATCCCAAACCCTCCCAATTCCAAACCCTCCCAATCGCAAACTCTCTCCCAATCCCAAACTCTCTCCCAATCCCAAACCCTCCCAATCCCAAACTCTCTCCCAATCCCAGACTCTCCCAATCATAAACCCTCCCAATCCCAAACCCTGCCAATCCCAAACTCTCCCAATCCCAAACTCTCTCCCAATCCCAAACTCTATCCCAATCCCAAACCCTCCCAATCCCAAACTCACTCCCAATCCCAAACTCTCCCAATCCCAAACTCTCCCAATCCCAAACTCTCTCCCAATCCCAAACCCTCCCAATCTCAAACTCTCTCCCAATCCCAAACTCTCCCAATCCCAAACACTCCCAATCCCAAACACTCCCAATCCCAAACATTCCCAATCCCAAACTCTCTCACAATCCCAAACCCTCCCAAACCCAAACATTCCCAATCCCAAACTCTCTCCCAACCCCAAACACTCTCACAATCCCAAACCCTCCAAATCCCAAACTCTATCCCAACCCCAAACCCTCCCAATCCCAAACATTCCCAATCCCAAACTCTCTCCCAATCCCAAACCCTCCCAATCCCAAACTCTATCCCAATCCCAAACTCTCTCACAATCCCAAACTCTCCCATTCCCAAACACTCCCAATCCCAAACATTCCCAATCCCAAACTCTCTCCCAATCCCAAACATTCCCAATCCCAAACTCTCTCCCAATCCCAAACATTCCCAATCCCAAACTCTCTCCCAATCCCAAATATTCCCAATCCCAAACTCTCTCCCAATCCCAAACCCTCCCAATCCCAAACCTTCCCAATCCCAAACATTCCCAATCCCAAACTCTCTCCCAATCCCAAACATTCCCAATCCAAAACTCTCTCCCAATCCCAAACTCTCACAATCCCAAACCATCCCAATCCCAAACATTCCCAATCCCAAACTCTCTCCCAATCCCAAACATTCCCAATCCCAAACTCTCTCCCAATCGCAATCACTCCCAATCCCAAACACTCCCAATCCCAAACCCTCCAAATCCCAAATCCTCGCAATCCCAAACTCTCTCCCAATCCCAAACTCTCCCAATCCCAAACTCTCTCCCAATCCCAAAACCTCCCAATCCCAAACCCTCCCAATCCCATACTCTCCCAATCCCAAACTCTCTCCCAATCCCAAACTCTCTCCCAATCCCAAACCCTCCCAACGCCAAACTCTCTCCCAATCCCAAACTCTCCCAATCCCAAATACTCCCAATCCCAAACAATCCCAATCCCAAACACTCCCAATCCCAAACTCTCTCCCAATCCCAAACCCTCCCAATCCCAAACTCTCTCACAATCCCAAACCCTCCCAATCCCAAACCCAAACTCTCTACCTCATCCCAAACCTCCAAATCCCAAACTCTCTCACAATCCCAAACCCTCCCAATGCCAAACATTCCCAATCCCAAAGTCTCTCACAATCCCAAACCCTCCCAATCACAAACCCTCCCAATCCCAAACCCTCCCAATCCCAAACCCTCCCAATCCCAAACATTCCCAATCCCAAACTCTCTCCCAATCCCAAACATTCCCAATACCAAACTCTCTCCAAATCCCAAACTCTCTCACAATTGCAAACCCTCCCAATCCCAAACTCCCAATCCCCAAACCCTCCCAATCCCAAACATTCCCAATCCCAAACTCTCTCCCAATCCCAAACATTCTCAATCCCAAACTCTCTCCCAATCCCAAACATTCCCAAAGCCAAACTCTCCCAATCCCAAACATTCCCAATCCCAAACTCTCTCCCAATCCCAAATATTCGCAATCCCAAACTATCTCCCAATCCCAAATCCTCCCAATCCCAAACCCTCCCAATCCCAAACCCTCCCAATCCCAAACATTCCCAATTCCAAACTCTCTCCCAATCCCAAACAATCCCAATCCCAAACTCTGTCCAAATCCCGAACTCTCTCACAATCCCAACCCCTCACAATCCCAAACATTCCCAATCCCAAACTCTTTCACAATCCCAAACATTCCCAATCCCAAACTCTCTCCCAATCCCAAATATTCCCAATCCCAAACTATCTCCCAATCCCAAATCCTCCCAATCCCAAACCCTCCCAATCCCAAACCCTCCCAATCCCAAACATTCCCAATTCCAAACTCTCTCCCAATCCCAAACAATCCCAATCCCAAACTCTGTCCAAATCCCGAACTCTCTCACAATCCCAACCCCTCACAATCCCAAACATTCCAAATCCCAAACTCTTTCACAATCCCAAACATTACCAATCCCAAACTCTCTCCCAATCCCAAACATTCCCAATCCCAAACCTTCCCAATCCCAAACCCTCCCAATCCCAAACCCTCCCAATCCCAAAGTCTCTCCCAATCCCAAACCCTCCCAATCCCAAAATCTCTCCCAATCCCAAACTCTCCCAATGCCAAACCCTCCCAATCCCAAACCCTCCCAATCCCAACCCACACTATCCCAAACCCTCACAATCCCAATCCCTCCCAATCCCAAACCTTCACATCCCAAATCCTCCCAATCCCAAACCCTCCCAATCCCAAAACTTCCCCATCCCAAACCCTCCCAATCCCAAACCCTCCCAATTCCAAACCCTCCCAATCCCAAACTCTCTCCCAATCCCAGACTCACCCAATCCCAAACCCTCCCAATCCCAAACCCTGCCAATACCAAACACTCCCAATCCCAAACTCTCTCCCAATCCCAAACTCTCTCCCAATCCCAAAATCTCCCAATCCCAAACTCTCTCCCAATCCCAAACTCTCTCCCAATCGCAAACCCTCCCAATCCCAAAGTCTCTCCCAATCCCAAACTCTCTCCCAATCCCAAACATTCCCAATCCCAAACATTCCCAAAGCCAAACTCGCTCCCAATCCCAAACATTCCCAATCCCAAACTCTCTCCCAATCCCAAATATTCCCAATCCCAAACTCTCTCCCAATCCCAAATCCTCCCAATCCCAAACCCTCCCAATCCCAAACCCTCCCAATCCCAAACATTCCCAATTCCAAACTCTCTACCAATCCCAAACAATCCCAATCCCAAACTCTCTCCCAATCCCGAACTCTCCTCACAATCCCAAACCCTCACAATCCCAAACATTCCCAATCCCAAACTCTCTCACAATCCCAAACATTCCCAATCCCAAGCTCTCTCCCAATCCCAAACATTCCAATCCCAAACCTTCCCAATCCCAAACCCTCCCAATCCCAAACCCTCCCAATCCCAAAATCTCTCCCAATCCCAAACCCTCCCAATCCCAAACCCTCCCAATCCCAAACACTCCCCATCCCAAACCTTCCCCATTCCAAACCCTCCCAATCCCAAACCCTCCCAATCTCAACCCTCACAATCCCAAACCCTCACAATCCCAATCCCTCCCAATCCCAAACCTTCCCCATCCCAAATCCTCCCAATCCCAAACCCTCCCAATCCCAAAACTTCCCCATCCCAAAACTTCCACATCCCAAACCCTCCCAATCCCAAACCCTCCCAATTCCAAACCCTCCCAATCCCAAACCCTCCCAATCCCAAAATCTCTCCCAATCCCAAACCCTCCCAATCCCAAACCCTCCCAATCCCAAAATCTCTCCCAATCCCAAACCTTCCCCATCCCAAACCCTCCGAATCTCAAACACTCCCCAATTCCAAACACTCCCCAATCCCAAACTCTCCCAATCCCAAACTCTCTCCCAATCCCAAACTCTCTCCCAATCCCAAACCCTCCCAATCCCAAACTCTCTCCCAATCCCAAACTCTCCCAATCCCAAACTCTCCCAACCCAAACTCTCTCCCAATCCCAAACCCTCCCAATCCCAAACTCTCTCCCAATCCCAAACTCTCCCAATCCCAAACACTCCCAATCCCACACACTCCCAATCCCAAACATTCCCAATCCCAAACACTCTCACAATCCCAAACCCTCCCAAACCCAAACATTCCCAATCCCAAACTCTCTCCCAACCCCAAACTCTCTCACAATCCCAAACCCTCCAAATCCCAAACTCTATCCCAACCCCAAACCCTCCCAATCCCAAACATTCCCAAACCCAAACTCTCTCCCAATCCCAAACCCTCCCAATCCCAATCTCTATCCCAATCCCAAACTCTCTCCCAATCCCAAACTCTCCCATTCCCAAACACTCCCAATCCCAAACATTCCAATCCCAAACTCTTTCACAATCCCAAACATTCCCAATCCCAACCTCTCTCCCAATCCCAAATATTCCCAATCCCAAACTATCTCCCAATCCCAAATCCTCCCAATCCCAAACCCTCCCAATCCCAAACCCTCCCAACCCCAAACATTCCCAATTCCAAACTCTCCCAATCCCAAACACTCCCAATCCCAAACTCTCTCCCAATCCCAAACTCTCTCCCAATCCCAAACTCTCCCAATCCCAAACTCTCTCCCAATCCCAAACTCTCCCAATCCCAAACTCTCCCAACCCAAACTCTCTCCCAATCCCAAACCCTCCCTATCCCAAACTCTCTCCCAATCCCAAACTCTCCCAATCCCAAACACTCCCAATCCCACACACTCCCAATCCCAAACATTCCCAATCCCAAACACTCTCACAATCCCAAACCCTCCCAAACCCAAACATTCCCAATCCCAAACTCTCTCCCAACCCCAAACTCTCTCACAATCCCAAACCCTCCAAATCCCAAACTCTATCCCAACCCCAAACCCTCCCAATCCCAAACATTCCCAAACCCAAACTCTCTCCCAATCCCAAACCCCTCCCAATCCCAATCTCTATCCAAATCCCAAACTCTCTCCCAATCCCAAACTCTCCCATTCCCAAACACTCCCAATCCCAAACATTCCCAATCCAAACTCTTTCACAATCCCAAACATTCCCAATCCCAACCTCTCTCCCAATCCCAAATATTCCCCAATCCCAAACTATCTCCCAATCCCAAATCCTCCCAATCCCAAACCCTCCCAATCCCAAACCCTCCCAACCCCAAACATTCCCAATTCCCAAACTCTCCCAATCCCAAACACTCCCAATCCCAAACTCTCTCCCAATCCCAAACTGTCCCAATCCCAAACTCTCCCAATCCCAAACTCTCTCCCAATCCCAAACCCTCCCAATCTCAAACTCTCTCCCAATCCCAAACTCTCCCAATCCCAAACACTCCCAATCCCAAACACTCCCAATCCCAAACATTCCCAATCCCAAACTCTCTCACAATCCCAAACCCTCCCAAACCCAAACATTCCCAATCCCAAACTCTCTCCCAACCCCAAACTCTCTCACAATCCCAAAGCCTCCAAATCCCAAACTCTATCCCAACCCCAAACCCTCCCAATCCCAAACATTCCCAATCCAAACTCTCTCCCAATCCCAAACCCTCCCAATCCCAAACTCTATCCCAATCCCAAACTCTCTCACAATCCCAAACTCTCCCATTCCCAAACACTCCCAATCCCAAACATTCCCAATCCCAAACTCTCTCCCAATCCCAAACATTCCCAATCCCAAACTCTCTCCCAATCCCAAACATTCCCAATCCCAAACTCTCTCCCAATCCCAAATATTCCCAATCCCAAACTCTCTCCCAATCCCAAACCCTCCCAATCCGAAACCTTCCCAATCCCAAACATTCCCAATCCCAAACTCTCTCCCAATCCCAAACATTCCCAATCCAAAACTCTCTCCCAATCCCAAACTCTCACAATCCCAAACCATCCCAATCCCAAACATTCCCAATCCCAAACTCTCTCCCAATCCCAAACATTCCCAATCCCAAACTCTCTCCAATCGCAATCACTCCCAATCCCAAACACTCCCAATCCCAAACCCTCCAAATCCCAAATCCTCCCAATCCCAAACTCTCTCCCAATCCCAAACTCTCCCAATCCCAAACTCTCTCCCAATCCCAAAACCTCCCAAACCCAAACCCTCCCAATCCCATACTCTCCCAATCCCAAACTCTCTCCCAATCCCAAACTCTCTACCAATCCCAAACAATCCCAATCCCAAACTCTCTCCCAATCCCGAACTCTCTCACAATCCCAAACCCTCACAATCCCAAACATTCCCAATCCCAAACTCTCTCACAATCCCAAACATTCCCAATCCCAAGCTCTCTCCCAATCCCAAACATTCCAATCCCAAACCTTCCCAATCCCAAACCCTCCCAATCCCAAACCCTCCCAATCCCAAAATCTCTCCCAATCCCAAACCCTCCCAATCCCAAACACTCCCCATCCCAAACCTTCCCCATTCCAAACCCTCCAAATCCCAAACCCTCCCAATCCCAAACCCTCCCAATCCCAAACCCTCCCAATCTCAACCCTCACAATCCCAAACCCTCACAATCCCACTCCCTCCCAATCCCAAACCTTCCCCATCCCAAATCCTCCCAATCCCAAACCCTCCCAATCCCAAAACTTCCCCATCCCAAAACTTCCACATCCCAAACCCTCCCAATCCCAAACCCTCCCAATTCCAAACCCTCCCAATCCCAAACCCTCCCAATCCCAAAATCTCTCCCAATCCCAAACTCTCTCCCAATCCCAAACCCTCCCAATCCCAAACTCTCTCCCAATCCCAAACTCTCCCAATCCCAAACTCTCCCAATCCCAAACTCTCTCCCAATCCCAAACCCTCCCAATCCCAAACTCTCTCCCAATCCCAAACTCTCCCAATCCCAAACACTCCCAATCCCAAACACTCCCAATCCCAAACATTCCCAATCCCAAACACTCTCACAATCCCAAACCCTCCCAAACCCAAACATTCCCAATCCCAAACTCTCTCCCAACCCCAAACTCTCTCACAATCCCAAACCCTCCAAATCCCAAACTCTATCCCAACCCCAAACCCTCCCAATCCCAAACATTCCCAATCCCAAACTCTCTCCCAATCCCAAACCCTCCCAATCCCAAACTCTATCCCAATCCCAAACTCTCTCCCAATCCCAAACTCTCCCATTCCCAAACACTCCCAATCCCAAACATTCCCAATCCCAAACTCTTTCACAATCCCAAACATTCCCAATCCCAAACTCTCTCCCAATCCCAAATATTCCCAATCCCAAACTATCTCCCAATCCCAAATCCTCCCAATCCCAAACCCTCCCAATCCCAAACCCTCCCAACCCCAAACATTCCCAATTCCAAACTCTCCCAATCCCAAACACTCCCAATCCCAAACTCTCTCCCAATCCCAAACACACCCAATCTCAAACTCTCTCACAATCCCAAACCCTCCCAATCCCAAACCCAAACTCTCTACCTCATCCCAAACCTCCAAATCCCAAACTCTCTCACAATCCCAAACCCTCCCAATCCCAAACCCTCCCAATCCCAAACATTCCCAATCCCAAACTCTCTCCCAATCCCAAACATTCCCAATACCAAACTCTCTCCAAATCCCAAACTCTCTCACAATTGCAAACCCTCCCAATCCCAAACTCCCAATCCCCAAAACCCTCCCAATCCCAAACATTCCCAATCCCAAACTCTCTCCCAATCCCAAACATTCTCAATCCCAAACTCTCTCCCAATCCCAAACATTCCCAAAGCCAAACTCTCCCAATCCCAAACATTCCCTATCCCAAACTCTCTCCCAATCCCAAATATTCCCAATCCCAAACTATCTCCCAATCCCAAATCCTCCCAATCCCAAACCCTCCCAATCCCAAACCCTCCCAATCCCAAACATTCCCAATTCCAAACTCTCTCCCAATCCCAAACAATCCCAATCCCAAACTCTGTCCAAATCCCGAACTCTCTCACAATCCCAACCCCTCACAATCCCAAACATTCCAAATCCCAAACTCTTTCAC
The DNA here is from genome assembly GCA_026770705.1 of Isurus oxyrinchus. Lineage (NCBI taxonomy): Eukaryota > Metazoa > Chordata > Chondrichthyes > Lamniformes > Lamnidae > Isurus > Isurus oxyrinchus. The sequence continues at coordinate 18,171 of JANJGN010005299.1, forward strand.
AATCCCAAACATTACCAATCCCAAACTCTCTCCCAATCCCAAACATTCCCAATCCCAAACCTTCCCAATCCCAAACCCTCCCAATCCCAAACCCTCCCAATCCCAAAGTCTCTCCCAATCCCAAACCCTCCCAATCCCAAAATCTCTCCCAATCCCAAACTCTCCCAATCCCAAACCCTCCCAATCCCAACCCACACTATCCCAAACCCTCACAATCCCAATCCCTCCCAATCCCAAACCTTCACATCCCAAATCCTCCCAATCCCAAACCCTCCCAATCCCAAAACTTCCCCATCCCAAACCCTCCCAATCCCAAACCCTCCCAATTCCAAACCCTCCCAATCCCAAACTCTCTCCCAATCCCAGACTCACCCAATCCCAAACCCTCCCAATCCCAAACCCTGCCAATACCAAACACTCCCAATCCCAAACTCTCTCCCAATCCCAAACTCTCTCCCAATCCCAAAATCTCCCAATCCCAAACTCTCTCCCAATCCCAAACTCTCTCCCAATCGCAAACCCTCCCAATCCCAAACTCTCTCCCAATCCCAAACTCTCTCCCAATCCCAAACTCTCTCCCAATCCCAAACTCTCCCAATTCCAAAAACTCCCAATCCCAAAGTCTCTCCCAATCCCAAACTCTCTCCCAATCCCAAACATTCCCAATCCCAAACATTCCCAAAGCCAAACTCGCTCCCAATCCCAAACATTCCCAATCCCAAACTCTCTCCCAATCCCAAATATTCCCAATCCCAAACTCTCTCCCAATCCCAAATCCTCCCAATCCCAAACCCTCCCAATCCCGAACTCTCTCACAATCCCAAAACCCTCACAATCCCAAACATTCCCAATCCCAAACTCTCTCACAATCCCAAACATTCCCAATCCCAAGCTCTCTCCCAATCCCAAACATTCCAATCCCAAACCTTCCCAATCCCAAACCCTCCCAATCCCAAACCCTCCCAATCCCAAAATCTCTCCCAATCCCAAACCCTCCCAATCCCAAACCCTCCCAATCCCAAACACTCCCCATCCCAAACCTTCCCCATTCCAAACCCTCCCAATCCCAAACCCTCCCAATCTCAACCCTCACAATCCCAAACCCTCAGAATCCCAATCCCTCCCAATCCCAAACCTTCCCCATCCCAAATCCTCCCAATCCCAAACCCTCCCAATCCCAAAACTTCCCCATCCCAAAACTTCCACATCCCAAACCCTCCCAATCCCAAACCCTCCCAATTCCAAACCCTCCCAATCCCAAACCCTCCCAATCCCAAAATCTCTCCCAATCCCAAACCCTCCCAATCCCAAACCCTCCCAATCCCAAACACTCCCCATCCCAAACCTTCCCCCATTCCAAACCCTCCCAATCCCAAACGCTCTCCCAATCCCAAACTCTCTCCCAATCCCAAACCCTCCCAATCCCAAACTCTCTCCCAATCCCAAACTCTCCCAATCCCAAACTCTCCCAATCCCAAACTCTCTCCCAATCCCAAACCCTCCCAATCCCAAACTCTCTCCCAATCCCAAACTCTCCCAATCCCAAACACTCCCAATCCCAAACACTCCCAATCCCAAACATTCCCAATCCCAAACTCTCTCACAATCCCAAACCCTCCCAAACCCAAACATTCCCAATCCCAAACTCTCTCCCAACCCCAAACTCTCTCACAATCCCAAACCCTCCCAAATCCCAAACTCTATCCCAACCCCAAACCCTCCCAATCCCAAACATTCCCAATCCCAAACTCTCTCCCAATCCCAAACCCTCCCAATACCAAACACTCCCAATCCCAAACTCTCTCCCAATCCCAAACACTCTCCCAATCCCAAAATCTCCCAATCCCAAACTCTCTCCCAATCCCAAACTCTCTCCCAATCCCAAACCCAAACTCTCTCCCAATCCCAAACATTCCCAATCCCAAACATTCCCAAAGCCAAACTCGCTCCCAATCCCAAACATTCCCAATCCCAAACTCTCTCCCAATCCGAAATATTCCCAATCCCAAACTCTCTCCCAATCCCAAATCCTCCCAATCCCAAACCCTCCCAATCCCAAACCCTCCCAATCCCAAACATTCCCAATTCCAAACTCTCTCCCAATCCCAAACAATCCCAATCCCAAACTCTCTCCCAATCCCGAACTCTCTCACAATCCCAAACCCTCACAATCCCAAACATTCCCAATCCCAAACTCTCTCACAATCCCAAACATTCCCAATCCCAAGCTCTCTCCCAATCCCAAACATTCCAATCCCAAACCTTCCCAATCCCAAACCCTCCCAATCCCAAACCCTCCCAATCCCAAAATCTCTCCCAATCCCAAACCCTCCCAATCCCAAACCCTCCCAATCCCAAACACTCCCCATCCCAAACCTTCCCCATCCCAAACCCTCCCAATCCCAAACCCTCCCAATCTCAACCCTCACAATCCCAAACCCTCACAATCCCAATCCCTCCCAATCCCAAACCTTCCCCATCCCAAATCCTCCCAATCCCAAACCCTCCCAATCCCAAAACTTCCCCATCCCAAACCCTCCCAATCCCAAACCCCTCCCAATTCCAAACCCTCCCAATCCCAAACTCTCTCCCAATCCCAGACATTCCCAATCACAAACCCTCCCAATCCCAAACCCTCCCAATCCCAAACTCTCCCAATCCCAAACTCTCTCCCAATCCCAAACTCTCTCCCAATCCCAAACCCTCCCAATCCCAAACTCTATCCCAATCCCAAACTCTCTCCCAATCTAAACTCTCCCATTCCCAAACACTCCCAATCCCAAACATTCCCAATCCCAAACTCTTTCACAATCCCAAACATTCCCAATCCCAAACTCTCTCCCAATCCCAAATATTCCCAATCCCAAACTATCTCCCAATCCCAAATCCTCCCAATCCCAAACCCTCCCAATCCCAAACCCTCCCAATCCCAAACATTCCCAATTCCAAACTCTCTCCCAATCCCAAACAATCCCAATCCCAAACTCTGTCCAAATCCCGAACTCTCTCACAATCCCAACCCCTCACAATCCCAAACATTCCCAATCCCAAACTCTTTCACAATCCCAAACATTACCTATCCCAAACTCTCTCCCAATCCCAAACATTCCCAATCCCAAACCTTCCCAATCCCAAACCCTCCCAATCCCAAACCCTCCCAATCCCAAACTCTCTCCCAATCCCAAACACTCCCCAATCCCAAACTCTCTCCCAATCCCAAACTCTCTCCCAATCCCAAACCCTCCCAATCCCAAACTCACTCCCAATCCCAAACTCTCCCAATCCCAAACTCTCCCAATCCCAAACTCTCTCCCAATCCCAAACCCTCCCAATCTCAAACTCTCTCCCAATCCCAAACTCTCCCAATCCCAAACACTCCCAATCCCAAACACTCCCAATCCCAAACATTCCCAATCCCAAACTCTCTCACAATCCCAAACCCTCCCAAACCCAAACATTCCCAATCCCAAACTCTCTCCCAACCCCAAACTCTCTCACAATCCCAAAGCCTCCAAATCCCAAACTCTATCCCAACCCCAAACCCTCCCAATCCCAAACATTCCCAATCCCAAACTCTCTCCCAATCCCAAACCCTCCCAATCCCAAACTCTATCCCAATCCCAAACTCTCTCACAATCCCAAACTCTCCCATTCCCAAACACTCCCAATCCCAAACATTCCCAATCCCAAACTCTCTCCCAATCCCAAACATTCCCAATCCCAAACTCTCTCCCAATCCCAAACATTCCCAATCCCAAACTCTCTCCCAATCCCAAATATTCCCAATCCCAAACTCTCTCCCAATCCCAAACCCTCCCAATCCGAAACCTTCCCAATCCCGAACTCTCTCACAATCCCAAACCCTCACAATCCCAAACATTCCCAATCCCAAACTCTCTCACAATCCCAAACATTCCCAATCCCAAGCTCTCTCCCAATCCCAAACATTCCAATCCCAAACCTTCCCAATCCCAAACCCTCCCAATCCCAAACCCTCCCAATCCCAAAATCTCTCCCAATCCCAAACCCTCCCAATCCCAAACCCTCCCAATCCCAAACACTCCCCATCCCAAACCTTCCCCATCCCAAACCCTCCCAATCCCAAACCCTCCCAATCTCAACCCTCACAATCCCAAACCCTCACAATCCCAATCCCTCCCAATCCCAAACCTTCCCCATCCCAAATCCTCCCAATCCCAAACCCTCCCAATCCCAAAACTTCCCCATCCCAAACCCTCCCAATCCCAAACCCTCCCAATTCCAAACCCTCCCAATCCCAAACTCTCTCCCAATCCCAGACATTCCCAATCACAAACCCTCCCAATCCCAAACCCTCCCAATCCCAAACTCTCCCAATCCCAAACTCTCTCCCAATCCCAAACTCTCTCCCAATCCCAAACCCTCCCAATCCCAAACTCTATCCCAATCCCAAACTCTCTCCCAATCTAAACTCTCCCATTCCCAAACACTCCCAATCCCAAACATTCCCAATCCCAAACTCTTTCACAATCCCAAACATTCCCAATCCCAAACTCTCTCCCAATCCCAAATATTCCCAATCCCAAACTATCTCCCAATCCCAAATCCTCCCCAATCCCAAACCCTCCCAATCCCAAACCCTCCCAATCCCAAACATTCCCAATTCCAAACTCTCTCCCAATCCCAAACAATCCCAATCCCAAACTCTGTCCAAATCCCGAACTCTCTCACAATCCCAACCCCTCACAATCCCAAACATTCCCAATCCCAAACTCTTTCACAATCCCAAACATTACCTATCCCAAACTCTCTCCCAATCCCAAACATTCCCAATCCCAAACCTTCCCAATCCCAAACCCTCCCAATCCCAAACCCTCCCAATCCCAAACTCTCTCCCAATCCCAAACACTCCCAATCCCAAACTCTCTCCCAATCCCAAACTCTCTCCCAATCCCAAACCCTCCAATCCCAAACTCACTCCCAATCCCAAACTCTCCCAATCCCAAACTCTCCCAATCCCAAACTCTCTCCCAATCCCAAACCCTCCCAATCTCAAACTCTCTCCCAATCCCAAACTCTCCCAATCCCAAACACTCCCCAATCCCAAACACTCCCAATCCCAAACATTCCCAATCCCAAACTCTCTCACAATCCCAAACCCTCCCAAACCCAAACATTCCCAATCCCAAACTCTCTCCCAACCCCAAACTCTCTCACAATCCCAAAGCCTCCAAATCCCAAACTCTATCCCAACCCCAAACCCTCCCAATCCCAAACATTCCCAATCCCAAACTCTCTCCCAATCCCAAACCCTCCCAATCCCAAACTCTATCCCAATCCCAAACTCTCTCACAATCCCAAACTCTCCCATTCCCAAACACTCCCAATCCCAAACATTCCCAATCCCAAACTCTCTCCCAATCCCAAACATTCCCAATCCCAAACTCCTCTCCCAATCCCAAACATTCCCAATCCCAAACTCTCTCCCAATCCCAAATATTCCCAATCCCAAACTCTCTCCCAATCCCAAACCCTCCCAATCCGAAACCTTCCCAATCCCAAACATTCCCAATCCCAAACTCTCTCCCAATCCCAAACATTCCCAATCCAAAACTCTCTCCCAATCCCAAACTCTCACAATCCCAAACCATCCCAATCCCAAACATTCCCAATCCCAAACTCTCTCCCAATCCCAAACATTCCCAATCCCAAACTCTCTCCCAATCGCAATCACTCCCAATCCCAAACACTCCCAATCCCAAACCCTCCAAATCCCCAATCCTCCCAATCCCAAACTCTCTCCCAATCCCAAACTCTCCCAATCCCAAACTCTCTCCCAATCCCAAAACCTCCCAAACCCAAACCCTCCCAATCCCATACTCTCCCAATCCCAAACTCTCTCCCAATCCCAAACTCTCTACCAATCCCAAACAATCCCAATCCCAAACTCTCTCCCAATCCCGAACTCTCTCACAATCCCAAACCCTCACAATCCCAAACATTCCCAATCCCAAACTCTCTCACAATCCCAAACATTCCCAATCCCAAGCTCTCTCCCAATCCCAAACATTCCAATCCCAAACCTTCCCAATCCCAAACCCTCCCAATCCCAAACCCTCCCAATCCCAAAATCTCTCCCAATCCCAAACCCTCCCAATCCCAAACACTCACCATCCCAAACCTTCCCCATTCCAAACCCTCCCAATCCCAAACCCTCC